>JACEFZ010027830.1:0-25000 GCA_014155875.1 Cepaea nemoralis | reverse complement strand
CCTACTTGGAGTATATTGGTCTCTGCTGGACCCCACACTACTACTCCGTCTCCCACCTTAAGAGCTTCTTTACTCTTCGTCCGATTTTTGGGTGGTGCCTTCTGGCACTCTGGGCAAGACTTAACCCACCGGCGCACATCACCGGTCATTCCTGGCCAGCAATAATGGCCGGAAATCTGCTGCAGCATCTCTCTGACACCCATATGTCAATTCCCGGATATCTGACCTGATATGGTGTGCCCGCTCTGAACAGTGTGGGGACGGTGGGCTTCTGGGACCACCAACTGCTCGTGCAGTTTGTCTCCCCTTCCAGCTCTCCGATAAAGCAGCCGATTCCTCAGAAAGTACTGTCCCCGTCTTGGTGGGTCAGCACTTCTTTGCAGCTTCTTGTAGCAAGGACGCAATGTTGGGTCCTTCCTCTGGGCAGTATGAAATTCCCCTGACACAGGGTTGGTGCATGGTGTGTCTGCCTCTTCTTTCTTCCCTTTGGATCCAGTGGCTGCTGCTCCCATGTGGGTGGGTTGCTTGGGTACCCCCAGGAACACGTACTTTGTGCCAAGGATCACGGGAAATAGGGGATCAGATAATACAGCTGCTGGAATTATGCCCGTGACGTACCTGGACTTAATCTCCACCGTTGGCGATTGGCAGCGTCATGGCAACAGCACTCCTCATTGCAAGCTATATCTCAATGGTCTCCCCTGTGAGTTGGTCTGGGCGTACCAGGCTGGCATCAATTACGGCTTCCCCGTCTAATCCAGTGTCATAGAGACAGTTCACCTGCTGGCCGTTGACTTCGATCAGTTCGACCACAGGTGGCCTCTCTTGGTCCAGAGTTCCTTCGACGACCTCGACTTTTTCGGTGGCAACCGCCCTTGGAGCCACGCGGCAGGCCGCGAAGTGAGAGCCTTTCATTTTCGATCTGCAGTCTTTCGTGTTGTGAGAGGGCGACTTGCAGATCGAACACCACTTCTCAGACCACTGTCGTTTTGGTTGAGAGTTGAGTGGGCTCTGTCTTCCATCCTTCGTCTTCTCTGGACTCTCGTCAGTGGATTTTGCATTAGATTCTACCTTCCGTGATTGAGAGTTTTTAGTTTTCTTTTTGTCTTGTCCTGACTTTTGGGATTTGGGGATGGGTTTCACTAGCCTCCCCATGAACTTCGACGAATCGTTCGGATAGCTTAGCTACGACGTCCACACGTTCCGCCCCTTGTTCTCCCAAGAAGGTCTTAAGAGGTTTCGACATATGTTTACGCATCTGGTCTACTATCATGAGTTCTTCGAGACTTTCGTAGTCATGAGCGAACCCAGCTAAATCCATCCATTTACAGAGGTAGGATTTGAGTCGCAGACTGTAGGCGGTGAACAGCTCATCCAACTCTCGTTTTGCGGATCGAAACTTCTTCCGGTAAGTGTGCGACGTGACTTCAAAACGTTTCAGTAACGCGGTCTTCAACTCGTCGTAGTTGTTCATGTGTTCGGGCGGCAAACGCGAGTAAACCACGAACGCCGTTCCGCGTAATCCCTGAGACAACCTAAGACACCATTTGTCTCTATCCAGACCCATAGCGACAGACATTGCTTCGAATTTCTGTAAGTACTGGTCTATCTTTTCTTTGTCTTCGTCATAAATAGCTAGAGGAAACTTGATGGCATGGTAACCATGTCTGCCCAATGTAGATGAGCCAAGGAGAGAGGAACATCCCACTGCTCCCTCTGTTTCCCTGCTAGACTGGGCCCTGAGCTCGAGATCCCGCATTCGGTAATCATGCTCTCGTTTCTGAGCTTCTTGTTCAGCTTCTAATCTCTTAGCAGCTTGCTCAGCTTTGAGTCTCTTAGCAGCCTGCTCAGCTTCGAGTCTCTTGGCAGCCTGCTCAGCCTCAAGTTCCAACTTTTTAGTGGCTTGCTCAGCCTCTATTCTTTTGGTCTCCAACTCCATCCTCTTTAATTCCAACTCTGTCTTCCGATCTTCTCTTTCCGCCTGACGGAAATCTCTCTCCACCCCCTGTATGTACTCTTGTAGCGCAGTACCTGACAGGCCCATTCCTTCACCTCTTGCCCGCAGTTCTGCCATATCGAGTTTGGGAGTTGCCATAGCAAGTGCGGGTGTGAGTTGTGTAAATGCAAAATCAATAATGCAATAGATAAATAATCAATACACAGATCTTATCTATACAACACAGCACGCCACAAGTTAAACTATCAGTGTTAAGAGTGGAAATAAGACCAAAGACCTACGCAGACTTATGTAAAGATATTAGTAATGTTGTGTCCTATCAATAATCACCAGAGCTGAATCATTACCATCCCCGACGGGCCCCCAAATTAAATGTCATATAGCTTCCCTGGGGTGAAGGGAACAGGCTATCGCATTTATTATTAATATCCATTCACACATATATCTCTATAGTTATTTATATATGTATATGTATAAATCTCGTATGCATGTATGTATGTATGTATGTATGTATGTATGTATGTATGTATGTATGTATGTATGCATGTATGTATGTATGTATGTATGTATGTATGTATGTATGTATGTATGTATGTATGTATGTATGTATGTATGTATGTATGTATGTATGTATGTATGTACGTATGATGTATGTATGTATGTATGTATGTATGTTTGTATGTCTGTATGTGTGTATGTGTGTATGATGTGTGTATGTGTATATGTGTGTGTCTGTGTGTGTCTGTGTGTGTGTCTGTGTGTGTGTGTGTGTGTCTGTCTGTCTGTATGATTTCATACGATGATATGATCGTGTGATGTGATAAGGCGATGTGATATGATTATGTGATAGGGCTATGTGATAGGGTGATGTGTTACGATGATGTGATAGGGCAATGTGATAATTGATGTCATAGGGCGATGTTGTCATGATCATGTGGTAAGGTGATTTGATAAAGTGATATGATATGATGATGTGATAGGGCGATTTGATATGATGATATGATATGTCGATATGATTGGGCCATATGATATTATGATGTGATATTGTGATGTGATAGTCTTTTGTGATGGTGTGATGTGATAGGGCTATGTGATATGAAGATGTGATAGTGCTTTGTTATATGATGATGTGATATGATGATGTGAAAGGGCGATGTGATACGATGATGTGATAATGTGAAGTGATATGGTCATGTGATTTGATGATGGGATAGTGTAAAGTGATAGGGCGATGTGATATGATGATGTGATAGGGCGAAGTAATATGATGATGTGATGGGCGATGTGATAGAGCTATGTGATATGATGATTTGATAATATTATGTGATATGGAGATTTGATATAATGATATGATAGGGTGATGTGATTGTGCTATGTGATAGAGCGATGTGATAGTATGATGTGATATGGCGGTGTGATATGATGATGTGATAGTGTTGTTGTGATAGGGCGATGTGATATGATGATGTGATAGTGTGATGTTATAGTGTTATGTAATAGAGTGATGTCATAGGGCGATGTGATATGACGATGTGCTAGGGCGATGTGATATGATGATATGATATGATGATGTGATATGGCGATCTGACAGGCCGATGTAATATGATGATTTGATAGTGGGATGTGACAAGGCAATGTGATATGATGATGTGATATGATGATGTGATAGGGGGATAAGATAGAGCGATGTGATGTGATGCAGTCATAGTGTGATAGGGCGATATGGTATGATTGTGTGATAGTGTGATGTTGATGTGATTGGGCGATGTGATAGAGCGATTTGATAGTTTGATGTGGTAAGGTAAAGTGATATGATGATGTGATAGTGTGATGCGATAGTGTGATGTAATAGGGCGATGTGATATGATGACGTGATAGTGTGATGCGATAAGGTGATGTGATATGGCGATGTGGTAGGGCGATTTGATAAGGCGATGTGATAGGGAGGTGTGATATTGCGATGTGTTAGGGCCATATAATAGTATGATATTAAAGGGCGATGTGGTATGACGATGTGGTAGGGTGATGTGATATTGTGTTGTGATAGCGCGATGTGATAGTGATGAGATAGGATGAAGTATAGGGCGATGTGTTAGTATGAATGAACGAACGAACGAACGAACAAACTTTATTTTCGAAGGGTAACAAATTGATCATGCAGGCCCGTCTTACATCCGGACCTTCCAATCACTCATCTTTCGTTCATCAGTGCATAGTGCATTCACAAAGGAAAAAAAACACATTGACAAATGAATATTGTAAGCATAAACAATGCATGTTACCATGTTATGAGGCAAATACCCCAACCACCCACCCACCCATCTACCCATCCACGTTTCCCCCACACACACATCCACCACCAAACAACACACATAACCACAGGTACATACATGACCCCATCCATCCACGCATCCCCCACCCAACACATCCCAAACACAGGCCCACAAACATAATCTCCCTACACACACACACACATCTCCCACCCACCACACATCCCCCACCCACCCACACACCCAAGCACACATTCATGCAACCACCCATCCATAACCCAGCCACATGCACACATCCTCCACCCATCCCATAATCTACCAACACTCACCCACCCACATATCCATCCACCACCCACCCACACACCAGCAAACACTCAGCCAAACACACATCCCCCAACCACATTTCCAACACCCACACATACATACACACATATATATTCCCGCCAACTCACATATCCTGCACTTACCCACACACACACAACCCGAACCCACCCACACATCCCCGCACTTGCACACATATCACCTACCCACAATCTCCCCCACCCATACAAACCCCTCCCACCCCCACCTACACACACTCACCCTCCAACACATCCTCCACCCACCCACTCGCCAACCATCCTACCCCGATCTCCAAACCCCAATCACACTTCCCTTAACTACACATCTCACCACCCATACACTCACACACGCACGCACACACACACACACACACATATACACACACACATCTCCCCACCATACACACATCCTCACCCATCAACACATTCCTCATCCAAAAACACACATTAACCACCCACACACACCCCACCACCCACATACTCCCCACACACAAACATCCGCCTTCTCACCCACACACAAATCCTCCACCCATACACTCATCTCTCATACACATCCACCTACTCACATACTCATCCATCAAACACTCATACCCACACATCACCCACCCATCCATCAATAAATGCATCTCTCATCTACCCTCCAACCCACACACACCCCAACCACCCAGCCATACATACATCCCCAATCCTCACATACATCCTTCATCCACCCGCACATCCCATACCTCCCCATCCCACACAACAACCCACCCATAAACGCATCCCCTACACCACACACACACATACCCCCACATGAATTCCCCATACACATACCCGCCCACACATCTCCCACCAACACATACACAGATCTCCCCACCCATCCACACATCCCCAACAAACCTACAAACATCCTCACCGGCCACACATACATCCTCCACCCACTCACATTTACCCCATCCACAGTCACACACTCAGACCCTCACAGACATATCCCACTCCACTGACACACCCCCACAACCATCCCCACACCCATCCGCAACCCACACATCGCCCACACACCCATTCACAACCCGAATACACATCTTACCCTACACCCCCAATCAACCAACACCCCAACACTTCCAACCATATTCCAAATATCCCACCCCCACACACATCACTCACACACATACATCCCCACCGACCATACATCCCTTCATCCTTTCACACATCACGCATCAACCCACACCCATCCCTCACACACAACCCCTCCACACATACATTCCCCACACACCCCCACACCACACTCCCTCACATATACACCCACATACACATCCTTACATCTAGACATACATGATGCCTCACATGATCACTAAAACTAATAAGAACAAACTCCCACACTTTACACACAGTTGAGACACTGACGATTGTCGTGAGCATTCTCGCAAACATTGTAAGAAATGGAAAAAAGATTGAAATGATAGGGTGATGTGATACGATGATGTGATAGCATGATGTGATATGATGTTGTGATCTGATGATGTGATAGTGTGATGTGATGGTGCGATGTGATAGAGCGACGTGAATGTGTTTCTTATGTGAGAGAAGACAGTGATCGGACGAATGTGATTATGTGATGTGATAGTTGAGTTAGTTAGTTAGTTAGTTAGTTAGTTGTTAGTTAGTTAGCTAGCCTAGTTGGTCGCGGTTCAACTTCCAGCAACGGGTGATATCACACAAAATGCTTCCCCTGGCCCAATGTTAAAGTGGAAGAAGACAGGAGTCGTCGACAAACAACAGCCCGCACAGATACACGTGCATAATGCCGCCGCCAGAATGTCAATACAATAGTCCGCCGACGAAAACACTTCCTTCTAATCTCTGATGGAATGCAGCAGTCCATTTTCCTATCTGGATGTTTCCTAGAGTGTTCACCCACACATCCACGAAAATACAATTCATCGTCGATCGTAGTGGCAGTCAACCATAAGCCCAGCAGCCACGCATTTCTGCATAAGGCGAAAACCGGTCAACTCGGGGACATAGCCAGGCATGCCATCGCTCCGAACATGCAGTCATGTTCCAGAAAAACCTAGGGCAGATTAAAAAGCATTTTACACGAAACTCACAGCTCACAGTTTCGCGCCACGCACGCACTCAGTAGCAGGGCGACGAAACCATCAAGCATCCTTAGTCGCCTCTTACGACATGCGTGGTAGGCTACATTGTTGCTATTCTTTGCTCATCTTATGGGCCCCGGCAACACACGGGAGATGTGATAGTGTGATGTGATAGTGCAATGGTATAGGGCGATGTGACAGTGTGATGTGATAGTGTGATGTGATGGTGTGAATTGATAGTGCGATGTGATAGGGCGATGTGATAGAGTGATGTGATATTGCAATGTGATAGTGCGGTGTGATAGTGCGATGTGATAAGACTGCATGATAGGATGATGTGATAGGGCGATGTGATAGGGCGATATGATAGTGTGATGTGAAAGCGTGATGTAATAGGGCGATGTAATAGTGTGATGTGATAGTGGGATGTCATAGTGCTGTGTGATAGTGCGATGTGGTAGGGCTTTGTGGTAGGAGAATGTGATTGGGCGATGTGATAGGGCAATTGTGATAGTGTGATGTGATATGATGATGCTATAGGGTGATGTGATAGGGCGATGTGATAGAGATGTGTATAAGAGACAGATGTAATAGTGCGGTTTGACACGATGAAGTAATAGGGCGTTGTGATAGAGTATTGTGATAGTGTGATGTGATAATGTGATGTGATAGTGTGCTATGATAGTGTGGTGTGATAGGGCGATGTTATAGTGTGAAGTTATAGTGTGATGTGATAGTTTATCAGTTATCAGTTATCAGTTGGGGTATCTTCATTGCACTCCGGACATGTCCATAGGTGCTCAGATCCTCCCCCCAGCATATGCATCAGCGTCCGGTGGCTAATAGTGCCAGTTCTGTGTTGGTTGACGAGGCGCCTTCGTTTTCCCGATGTACCTCTCGCGTCTGGCCTGTGCCGATTCTTACTCCCAAGTCTTTCATCCTGGACAGCGATGTGGATTCACTGACGTCAAAGTCCTCTGTTCTCGCCATATCTTTAAGGACGTTAATAACATCGGCACGATCCATGGGCTGGCCATCTACAGGGGGTGCAGAGCCAGCCAGTTTGTCAGCTCGTTTATTTCCCTCGACTCCCGCATGTCCCGGGACGAAGATGAAGGTGACTTTACGGACAACAGACTTCCGCAGCGGTTCAGTTCACTGTCTACGTACAGATCCAGCTTCGACCTTCTGAATCATGCTCATTGAATCACTTAGTACACACACGTTGGTATAATGCTGTGATTCCAGCCATATGAAAGCCTGTGTAACTGCCATCACCTCCATCGTCATGCTGCTCGTGGTCATAGAGTGGGCACCACTGGATTCTTGAACGGTTCGGCCCGCTGAACGGGCTGTAAATGCCCACGCACTTCTCTGCTGCTTTACAACAGATCCATCTGTATAGATGAGCACTTCGGGGCTATCTGAGTGTTCATAGATGAGCGCGTTGAACCTCTGCATTGACAGCGGCAGGGTTCTGCTCTCTGCACCGTCTGTCGAGTGTGATAATGCAGGAGAAAGTGCACTTAAAAGCTGGAGGCACCGGCACCCATTCCTTGCCGGGGTTGATACTGGTAAGACTGCAGACCTGTCTGACGACATCTTCCGCCCGACCCATCCATGATTTGCCCCTCTTTAGCCTGTCACCCTTTTCTCTGAATATAGCGTCATGCAGAGGGTGCTGCTCATCTGCACTTATTTTTAAGTATGCACGAGCTCTCCAGATCTTGATCCTGTGTTCCATTGTCGGGAAGTCAAGGAGGTATCTCATTGCTACACAGCTGGTGTCTCTCGTGCAGCCCAAAATGATGCGCATGGCTTCGTTTTGTACCTTTTCAAGTCTTCCAATCTGTGTAGGGCTGACAGTGAGGATGGCCAGGGCATACTCGATGCGTGAAAGCACCAGTCCTTGGAACAGAAGTATTAGCAGTCTTTGCTCGATATTGGCAGTCGCCATGACTCTCATTGCTGACAAACCTTTTCGAGCTTTCGTTATGACATAATCGACATGATCTCTGAAGGACAGGCTACGATCAAGCCTCACGCCAAGATATGTCATTGACTGGGTTCTACTCAAAATGCTCCCATCCATTCTTACTGCCGGCAGGTCTGTGTTCACAATATGGTTGTTTAGGGAGAACCATGTAACCGATGCCTTTGCAGGGTTGACAAGGGCACCGGCATCAGCACACCATGAGGAAATTCGATCTAGTTCGCCCTGCATATCATTGGCAACCGCCTGTCTATCTCGACCCTGTCAATACACGAGAATGTCGTCAGCAAATGACAGAGTCCTACCCCTCCCGTCCAACTGTTGTTCAGTGATCGGCACCGTATACACGTTGAATAGTACTGGTGACAGTGGTGAACCTTGCGGCAATCCTGGACATATCGTTATCGGCTCAGAAGACCAACTCCCACATCTTAGCACCACCTTCCTTTGGAGCAGAACTGCAGCTATCCATCGTACAAGGTGAGGGTGTACTTTCAGTCTGAGGAGGGTTTGCATCAAGTGCTCGAAAGATACTCTATTATATGCGTCCTCTAAGTCTATGACGGCCGCACATGTCTCTTCTCTGACCTGAAATCCTTCGTAAACATCTTGAGCAAAGACCGCCGCATTCAGCCATGACTCTTTGTTGCGTCTGTATCCTCCAAGTGTGGGCGGGAAGCAGCCGAGTTGTTCCAAGTCACAAGCAAGTCTGTGTGCTACAATTTTCTCCAGTAGCTTGCCAAGCAGTGTTCTGCATCGTAATGATTCTGTAGCCGCTTATCTTGGAATGGTCTTTGTTCGGTTTTGGCAGCGGCAGCAAGTAGCTGTGTAGCCATTCTTCTTTGACCTGACCCCTCTGGATACTGGTGTTGAATTCTCTGGCCAGTTCTTCCATGTCATCATCTGATATCACCAGTAGGTCACCATATCGGATGCCGTCTGGGTCTGGGGCGGTGTTAGGTGATTTTAAGCATCGCACGCAATATCTCAGCTGTGATTGTCCATCTTCGTCTGTCCGACCCCCTCGCACAACTGAGGAACGAACGAACGAACGAACAGACTTTATTTTCAAAGGGGTAACAAATTGGGCACGCAGGCCCGTCTACATTCGGCCCTTCCAATCACTCATCTTTCTTTCATGAACAGTGCATAGGAAAAAAACATTGTCACATGAATTTTGTAACATAAACAATGCATAGACTATTTTAAGACCATCCACCACCCACCCACACATCCCCCATTCACTTCAACGCCCCACCACCACCACACTACATACATTCATCCACCACATCCCTATACATCTACACCCCCCACCTCTCACCACCAACTCCATCCACCACACCCCACCACACCACATACAATACATCACCATCCACCACATCCCTATACATCTCCCCACCCCACACAACTCTCATCACCACACATCCCATCACCCACACCCCAAGCACACATACATTCAATAACCCACACATCCCCCCCTACACACACTCCCCACCCACTCACATATCCGTTACCCGTCCCATTTCCCACCAACAATCACTCACCCATATCCTCCTCCAACCCACACCTCCAACCACCCAACCAAACACACATTCCTCAGCCACACACACATCTCCCCGTCAACTCACATATTCCGCACCTACCCACACACAAATTCCGCACTCACCCACATAATCTCCCATCTCCCCCAGCCCACTCACATATCCCGAGCCCACCCTACAAACATCCCCCACCATCTCCTAACCTGCACACACTCACCCACCCACAATTCTCTACCCACCCACACATCCTCTACCCACCTATCCCCCAACCAAACATCCCTTAACCACACTCATATACAATCACCCACCCCACACATCTCTACCCAACCACACATCCTCCACCCACCACACATCCTCCATCCACCATTCCCCCCAGCCACACATCTCTTAACACACACCCTACCCATATACAACACACATCCCCACCCAACGCACAATCTCTCCACCCATACAAACATCCCTCACACACATCCCCAACCCACAAACCAATTCCCATTCACAAACACACACCTCCCATCCACGCACACACAACCCATACATTCATCCCCTCACACATACACCCTAAGACTACACTACCTTATCCCTCAACCACTAAACACCCACACGTTCCCTTACCCACTCATCAACACATACATCCTTCCTATCTACCCACCCACACTCCACACATTCCCAACCCACCCATCTAAGCAAACATCCCCCACCCTCACACACATCATTCACCCCACCCACAAACCAACCACACCTTCACTAGCCCAACACAAACCTCATTTATCCACGACCCCAGCTCCCCTCCAACACAATACCACACCCACACACATCCCAAAGAACACATCCCTCACCCACACTACATCTATCCACACATCTCTTACCCATCCACACACCCCAACTACAATCCCCTCACTACCCACACATACATCCTCCATCCAGCCACACACACCCCACCCAGCCAGGACATATCCCCCACCCCACACACACATCTCCAAATCCATCACCCACACTCATCACGCACCCCTCCCCAACCCACACACATCCCCCACACACATTCACCCACACATCTCTCATCCACACACACTCCCCACCCATCCACCCAAACATCCACACCCACATACACATCCTCAAACCCACAACCACCCCCACCTGCACACATCTCCAACCACCACATATCCCACACACCCACATCTCCCACCCACACATATACCCCCACCCATCCCATAACCCACCATCAATCATCCACCAACATATCCCTCCTCCACCCACTCACCCACAACCACCTAGACAAACACACATCCCCACTCACAAACACATCTCCCCATACACCCATACATCTCGCACGCACCTACACACAAATCCCCCACCACCCACACAAACCCACCACCGCCCACCCACACACATCACGAAATCCACCCACACACACATCCCCCGATCCCCAACCTACTATTATGATCAAACTCCCTAACTTTACACACACATACAGTGACGATTGTCGTGAGCATTGTCGCAAAATTGTAAAAAAATGGAGAAAAATTGTACATATACATTTTGTAACTTAAAAATTAGTGATGCAATTCAACTCTCTCCCCCTCTCTCTCTCTCTCTCTCTCTCTCTCTCTCTCTCTCTCTCTCTCTCTCTCTCTCTCTCTCTCTCTCTCTCTCTCTCTCTCTTTCTCTCTCACTCACTAGCGCTCTCACTCACATTACAGTAATGTTATATTATACATGATAAAATCAAGTGTCATACATACAAAATGATAATGTGAAAGATGAAAATACACAAAGAATATGGAATGGCATGTTACAGGACATGCGAGCACTGAATTCTCTCTCTCTCTCTCTCTCTCTCTCTCTCTCTCTCTCGCTCTCTCTCTCTCGCTCTCGTCTCTCTCTCTCTTACATAGGCACACACACATTCACCACACACACACACACATATCCCTCACATACACACCCATACATACATCCTCACATATAGACAAATACATGATGCCTCACATGATTACTGAAACTAATAAGAACAAACTCCTACACTTTACACACAATTTAGACACTGACGATTGTCGTGAGAATTCTCGCAATTGCAAGAAGTGGAGAAAAAATTGTACATATACATTATGTAGCGTAAAATTTAGTGATGCAATTCAAATCTCTCTTTTTTTTCTCTCTCTCCCTCTCTCTCTCTCTCTCTCTCTCTCTCTCTCTCTCTCTCTCTCTCTTGCTCTCTCTCTCTCTCTCTCTCTCTCTCTCTCTCTCTCTCTCTCTCTACTCTCTCACTCACATCACAGTAATGTTATATTATACATGATAAAATCAAGTGGTATACAAAATGATAAGATGAGAATTAAAAGAAAAAAAATATGGAATGGCATGTTACAGGACAATCAGGTGGCATTAAACGATACCTCGTAATATGAAAGATGAGAATACATGAAAAATATGGAATAGCATGTTACATGACATGCGTGGGCTCAACTCTCTCTCTCTCTTCCTCGCTGTCCTCTCGTACTCTCGTCTCTCTCTCTCTCTCTCTCTCATGCTCTCTTTTGTCTCTTTCTCTCTCTCTCTCTCTCTGTCTCTCTCTCTCTCTTACATACTCACACTCTCACTCTCACAGAGAGTGTCGTTGTGGTGTCCTCTGTCGGCGGGCTCGTCTTTCCTGGTCAGTGTTTCTATGTAGCGTGCACAGAAGGCCTACCTTTAGTCCGCATCCGACTTTTTCCATGCGAGAGTCTGTGCCTTGAAAGTCGTAATACCCCATACGTTGATGCAGCACGACACCGTTTATGCGCTTGTGGAGCGCCAGAACTGTCGTAAGAGATCGCTCGAGTCACACTTTCTGCAGACTCGTCCCATTTCTCGCCCTTGGCCTGTTTGGCGCAGGATTTGTAGTGTGTTGTGGTAGTGTGCTGTGATAGTGTGATATGATAGTGTGCTGTGATTGTGTGCTGTGATAGAGCTATGTGATAGTGTGATGTGATAGGGCGATGTGACAGTGTGACGTGATAGAGTGATGTGACTGTGAAATGTGATAGGGCGATGTAATAGTGTTATGTGATAGTGTGATGTGATAGGGCAATGTGATAGTGTGATGTGATATTGCGATGTGATAGTGCGGTGTGATAGTGCAATATGATAGGGCTACGTGATCGGATGATGCGATAGGGCGATGTGACAGGGCGATGTGATAGTGTGAAGTCATTGTGTGATGTAATAGGGCTATGTGATATTGAGATGTGATAGCGCGATGTGATATGGGAATGTGGTAGGATGATGTGATAGGGGGATGTGATAGTGCGCTGTAATAGGGTGATGTGAAAGAGCCATAAGATAGTGTTATGTGATAGGGTGATGTAATAGTGCAATGTAATAGATTGATGTGATATGTCGATGTGATAATGCGATGTGATATTGCGATGTAATAGAGTGATGTGATATGGCGATGTGATAATGCGATGTGATAGAGTGATGTGATATTGCGATGTAATGGAGTGATGTGATATGGCGGTGTGATAATGCGATGTGATAGAGTGATGTGATAGAGTGATGTGATATGACAATGTGACTAATGCGATTGGATAGTGCGATGTAATAGAGTGATGTGATATGGCGATGTGATACTGCGATGTGATAGAGTGATGTGATAGAGTGATGTGATAGAGTGATGTGATAAGGCGATGTGATACGATGATGCAATATGATAATGTGATAGGGCGATGTGATAGTGCACTGTGATAGGATGAAGTGATAGGGCGAAATGATAGGATGAGAATAATGTATGTGTGATTATGATGAATGATGACTGGTAATGTGATATGATGATGTGATAGTGCGATGTGATAGGATGATGTGATAGGGTGATGTGATAGTGTGATGTGACAGGGCGATATGATATGATGATGCGATAGTGTGACGTGATAGGGCGATGTCATATGATGAAGTGATTGGGCGATGTGATAGTGTGATTTAATAGGATGGTGTGATATGCTGAAGTGATATGATGATGTGATAGGGCGATGTGATAAGATGTTGTGATATTGCGATGTGATAGGACGATGTGATATGATGATGTGATAGTGTGATGTGATAGGTGATGTGATTGGGCGATGTGATAGCGCGATGTGATTATGCAATTTGATATGGCGATGTGACTGGGCGGTGTGATAGGGCGATGTAATTGGGCTATGTGATAGGTTGATGTGATTGGGCGCAGGTGATAGTGGCTGTGTGATATCGTGATATGATAGGGCGGTGTGATATTGCGATGTCATAGGGCGATCTTATAAGGCGATTTGATAGGGCGATGTGATAGAGTGATGTAATAGTGCGATGTGATAGGGCGATGTAATTGGATGATGTGATAGCGCTATGTGATAGTGCAATTTGATTGGGCGATGTGACTGGGCGATGTAATAATGCGACGTGATAGGACGATGTGATAGTGCGATGTCTTAGGGCGATGTGATTGCACGATGTGATAGGCGATGTGATAAGGCTACATTATAGGATGATGTGATAGTCGATGTGATAGGGCGATGTGATAGGGCGATGCAATAGTGTGATGTGATAGTGGGTTGTGATAGTGCTGTGTGATAGTGCGACGTGATAGGGCTACGTAGTATGAGAATGTGATTGGGTGATGTTATAGGGCAATTTTGATAGTGTGATGTGATATGATGATGATATAGGGTGATGTGAGAATGTGATGTGATAGAGCGATGTGATAGTGTTCTGTGATAGTGTGGTGTGATAAGGCGATGTGATAGTGTGAAGTTATAGTGTGATGTGATAGTGTTCTGTGATAGTGTAATGTGATAGTGTGATGTGATAGTGTGTTGTGATAGTGTGCTGTGATTAAGCTATGTGATAGTGTGAAGACATAGTGTGATGTGATAGGGCGACGTGACAGTGTGATGTGATAGAGTGATGTGACTGTAAAATGTGATAGGGCGATGTGATCGTGTTTATGTGATACGGTCATGCGATAGGGTCACTGTGAGTAGTGTATGTGATAGTGCGATGTGACAGTGCGGTGTGATAGTGCAATATGATAGGGCTACGTGATCGCATGATGCGATAGGGTGATGTACAGGGTGATGTGATAGTGTGATGTCATAGTGTGATGTGATAGGGTGATGTGATAGGGCGATGTGATAGTGTTTTGTGATAGGACGATGTAATAGTGTGATGTGGTAGATGTGAGAGGTTAATGTGACAGTGCGATGTGATAGATTGATGTGCTATGTCGATGTGATAATGTGACGTGATATTGCGATGTAATAGAGTGATATGATATGGCGATGTGATAATGTGTTGTGATATTGCGATGCGATAGTGTGATGTGATAAGGCGATGTGATAGTGCAATGTGATAGGATGAAGTGATAAGGCGATGCGATAGTGTTATGTGATAGGGCTACGTAATATGATGATGTGATTGGGCGATGTGATAGTGTGATTTAATAGGATGGTGTGATATGCTGATGTGATATGATGATGTGATAGGGCGATGTGATATGATGATGTGATAGTGTGATGTGATAGGCGGTGTGATTGGGCGATGTTATAGTGCGATTTGATAGGGCCATGTGACTGGGCGGTGTGATAGGGAGATGTGATTGGGCTATGTGATAGGGTGATGTGATTGGGTCATGTTATAGGGCTGTGTAATATGGTGATATGATAGGGCGATGTGATTGGGGTATGTGATTGTGCGATGTGTTAGGGCGGTGTGATAGGGCGATGTGATGTTGCGATGTCATAGGGCGATCTTATAGAGCGATGTGATAGGGCGATGTGTTAGGGGAATGTGATAAGGCGATGTGATAGGGTTAGCTGACAGGGCGATGTGATATTGTGATGTGATAGGGCGATGTGTTAGGGGGATGTGATAAGGCGATGTGATAGGGTTAAGTGATAGGGCGATTTGATAGTGCGATGTGACAGAGTGATGTAATTGTGCGATTTGATAGTGCGATGGGATAGCGCGATGTTATATTGCGATTTGATAAGGCGATTTGATTACGCAATATTTTAGGTCGATGTAATTGGGCAATGTGATAGTGCGATGTTATTGGGCGATGTAATAGGGCCATGTGATTTTACGATGTGATAAGGCGATGTGACATTGTGATGTGATAGGGTGATGTGATAGGGTAATGTGATAGGGTGATGTGATTGTGCGATGTGATAGGGCAATGTGATAGAGTGATGTGATAGGGCGATATGATAGGTTGATTTAATAGTGCAATGTGATAGGGTGATGTAATTGAATGATGTGATAGCGCTATGTGATAGTGCAATTTGATAGGGCGATGTGACTAGGCGATGTGATAATTCTACGTAATAGGACGATGTGATAGTGCTGTGTCTTAGGGCGATGTTTTAGGGCGATGTGATTGGACGATGTGATAGGGCGATGTGATAAGGCTACATGATAGGATGATGTGATAGGGCGATGTGATAGGGCGATGTGATAGGGCGATATGATAGTGTGATGTGATAGTGTGATGTGATAGTGGGTTGTGATAGTGGGTTGTGATAGTGCGACGTGATAGGGCAACGTAATAGGAGAATGTGATTGGGCGATGTGATAGGGCAATTGTGATAGTGTTATGAGATATGATGATGCTACAGGGTGACGTGATAGTACGATGTAATAGGGCCATGCAATAGTGCGGTTTGACAGGGCGATGTGATAATGTGATGTGATAAAGTGATGTGATAGTGCCATGTGATAGGGTGATGTCACAGAGCGATATGACAGTGTTATGTAATATGACGATGTAATAGTGTGATCTGGTAGTGCGATGTGAGAGGTTGATGTGACAGTGCGATGTGATTGATTTATGTGATATTGCGATGTGATAATGCTATATGATATTGCAAGGTAATAGAGTGATGTGATAATGCGATGCGATAGAGTGATGTGATAGAGTGATGTGATAGGGCGATGTGATATGATGATGTGATAGTGTGATGTGATAGGCGATGTGATTGGGCGATGTGATAGTGCGATTTGATAGGGCGATGTGACTGGGCGATGTGATATTGCGATGTGATTGGGCTATGTGATAGGGTGATGTGATTGGGCCATGTGATAGGGCTGTGTGATATGGTGATATGATAGGGCGATGTGATTGGGGGATGTGATTGTGCGATGTGTTAGAGCGGTGTGATAGGGCGATGTGATATTGCTATGTGATAGGGCGATCTTATAGGGCGATGTGATAGGGCGATGTGTTAGGGGGATGTGATAAAGCGATGTGATAGGGTTAGGTGATAGGGTTAGCTGTTAGGGCGTTGGGATATTGTGATGTGATAGGGCGATATGTTTGGGGGATGTGATAAGGCGATTTGATAGGGTTAGGTGATAGGGCGAATTGATAGGGCGATATCATAGAGTGGTGTAATAGTGCGATTTGAGAGTGCGATGGGATAGCGCGATGTTATATTGCGATTTGATAAGGCGATTTGATTGGGCAATATGATAGGTAGATGTTATTGAGCCATGTGATAGTGCGATGGTATTGGGCGATGCAATAGGGCCATGTGATCGGACGATGTGATAAGGCGATGTGACATTGTAATGTGATAGGGTGATGTGATAGGGTAATGTGATAGGGTGCTGTGATTGTGCGATGTGATAGGGCAATGTGTTAGAGTGATGTGATAGGGCGATGTGATTGGTTGATGTAATATGCGATGTGATAGGGCTATGTAATTGGATGATGTGATAGCGCTATGTGATAGAGCAATTTGATAGGGCGATGTGACTGGGCCATGTGATAATGCGACGTATTAGGACGATGTGATAGTTCGATGTCTTAGGGCGATGTTTTAGGGCGATGTGATTATACGATGTGATAGGGCGATGTGATAAGGCTACATGATAGGATGATGTGATAGGGCGATGTGATAGGGCGATCTGATATTGTGATGTTATAGGGCGATATGATAGTGTGATGTGATAGTGTGATGTGATAGTGGGTTGTGGAAGTGCTGTGTGATAGTGCGACGTGGTAGGGCTACGTAGTGTGAGAATGTGATTGGGCGATGTGATAGGGAAATTGCGATAGTGTGATGTGATATGATGATGCTATAGAGTGTTGTGATAATGTGATGTGATAGAGCGATGTGATAGTTTGAAATGATAGGGCGATGTGATAGAGTGTAGGTATAGTGTGATTTTATAATGTGCTGTGATAGTGTAATGTGATAGTGTGATGTGATAGTGTGCTGTGATATTGTGCTGTGATTGAGCAATGTCATAGTGTGAAGTGATAGTGTGATGTGATAGGCGATGTGACAGTGTGATGTGATAGAGTGATATGACTGTGAAATGTGATAGGGTGATGTGATAGTGTTATGTGATAGTGTCATGTGATAGGGCAATGTGATAGTGTGATGTGATAGTGCGATGTGACAGTGCGGTTTGATAGAGCAATATGATAGGGCTACGTGATTGAATGATGCGATAGGGTGATGTGACAGGGTGATGTGATAAGTTGTTGTTATATTGTGATGTGATAGGACGATGTGATATGATGGTGTGATAGTGTGATAGGCGATGTGATTGGGCGATGTGATAGTGCGATGTGATTGGGTGATGTGACTGGGCGGTGTGATAGGGCGATGTGATTGGGCTAAGTGATAGGGTGATGTGATTGGGCCATGTGATAGGGCTGTGTGATATGGTGATATGATAGGGCAATGTGATTGGGGGATGTGATTGTGCGATGTGTTACGGCGGTGTTATAGGTCGATGTGATATTGCGATGTCTTAGGGCGATGTTTTAGGGCGATGTGATTATACGATGTGATAGGGCGATGTGATAAGGCTACATGATAGGATGATGTGATAGGGCGATGTGATAGGGCGATGTGATAGGGCGATCTGATATTGTGATGTTATAGGGCGATATGATGGTGTGATGTGATAGTGTGATGTGATAGTGGGTTGTGGTAGTGCTGTTTGATAGTGCGACGTGGTAGGGCTACGTAGTATGAGAATGTGATTGGGCGATGTGATAGGGCAATTGCGATAGTGTGATGTGATATGATGATGCTATAGGGTGTTGTGATAATGTGATGTGATAGAGCGATGTGATAGTGTTATGTGATAGTGTGATGTGATAGGGCGATGTGATAGAGTGAAGGTATAGTGTGATGTAATATTGTGCTGTGATAGTGTAATGTGATAGTGTGATGTGATAGTGTGCTGTGATATTGTGCTGTGATTGAGCAATGTCATAGTGTAAAGTGATAGTGTGATGTGATAGAGTGATATGACTGTGAAATGTGATAGGGTGATGTGATAGTGTTATGTCATAGTGTCATGTGATAGGCAATGTGATAGTGTGATGTGATAGTGCGATGTAACAGTGCGGTTTGATAGAGCAATATGATAGGGCTACGTGATCGAATGATGCGATAGGGTGATGTGACAGGCTGATGTGATAGTGTGATGTAATAGTGTGATGTGGCAGGCCGATGTGATAGTGTGTTGTGATAGGGCGATGTGATAGGACGATGTGATTGTGCAATGTGATAGTGCAATGTGATATGGGAATGTGATAGTGTGATGTGATAGTGCGATGTGACAGTGCGGTTTGATAGAGCAATATGATAGGGCTACGTGATCGAATGATGCGATAGGGTGATGTGACAGGCTGATGTGATAGTGTGATGTAATAGTGAGATGTGGCAGGCCGATGTGATAGTGTGTTGTGATAGGGCGATGTGATAGGACGATGTGATTGTGCAATGTGATAGTGCAATGTGATATGGGAATGTGATAGTGTGATGTGATAGGGCGATATGATAGTGTTATGTAATAGGACGCTGTAATAGAGTGATGTGGTAGTGCGATGAAAGAGGTTGATGTTACAGTGCGATGTGATAGATTGATGTGATATGGCGATGTGATAAGGCGATGTGATAGAGTGATGTGATAGAGTGATGTGATAGGGCCATGTGATATGATGATGTAATAGGGCGGTGTGATAGGACGATGTGATACGATGATGTAATATGATGATGTGATTGGGCGATGTGATAGTGTGATTTAATAGGATGATGTGATATGCTGATGTGATATGATGATGTGATGGGGCGATGTTTTAAGATGTTGTGATATTGTGATGTGATAGGACGATGTGATATGATGATGGGTGTGATAGGGCGATGTGAGTGGGCTATGTGATAAGGTGATGTGATTGGATCATGTGATAGGGCTGTGTGATATGGTGATATGATAGGCGATGTGTTTGGGGGATGTGATTAGGCGATGTGTTAGGGCGGTGTGATAGGGCGATGTGATATTGCGATGTCATAGGGCGATCTTATTGGGCGATGTGATAGGGCGATGTGTTAGGGGGATGTGATAAAGCGATGTGATAGGATTAGCTGATAGGGCGATGTGATATTGCGATGTGATAGGTCGATGTGATAAAGGGATGTGATAAGCGATGTGATAGGGTTAGGTGATAGGGCGATTTGATAGGGCGATGTGATAGAGTGATGTAATAGTGCGATTTGAGAGTGCGATGGGATAGCGCTATGTTATATTGCGATTTGATGAGGCGATTTGATTGGGCAATATGATAGGTCGATGTGATTGGGCGATGTGATAGTGCAATGTTTTTAGGCGATGTAATCGGGACAAGTGATCGGACGATGTGATAAGGCGATGTGACATTGTGATGTGATAGGGTGATGTGATAGGGTAATGTGATAGGGTGATGTGATTGTGCGATGTGACAGTGTGATGTGATAGAGTGATGTGACTGTGAAATGTGACAGGGCGATGTGATAGGGTTATGTGATAATGTCATGTGATAGGGCAATGTGATAGTGTGATGTGATAGTGCGATGTGATAGTGCGATGTGACAGCGCGGTGTGATAGTGCAATATGGTAGGGTACGTGATCAGATGTTGCGATAGGGCGACGTGACAGGGTGATGTGATAGTGTGATGTCATAGTGTGATGTGATATGGCGATGTGATAGTGCGATGTGATAAGGCGATGTGATAGGGCAATGCGATAGCGTGATGTGATAGATCGATGTGTTAGGGCGATGTGATAGGTTGATGTAATAGTGCGATGTGATAGGGCGATGTAATTGGACGATGTGATAGCGCTATGTGATAGTGCAATTTGATAGGGCGATGTGACTGGGCGATGTGATAATGTGACGTGATAGGAAAATGTGATATTGCGATGTTGTAGAGCGATGTTTTAGGGAGATGTGATTGGACGATGTGATAGGCCGATGTGATAGGGCGATGTGATAGGGTGATATGATAGTGTGATGGGATAGTGTGATGTGATACGGCGGTGTTATATTGTGATGTGATAGTGGGTTGTGATAGTGCTGTGTGATAGTGCGACGTGGTAGGAATACGTAGTAGGAGAATGTGATTGGGCGATGTGATAGGGCAATTGTGATAGTGTGATGTGATATGGTGTGATGTGATATAGATGTGATGTGATATATAAAGGAGAAAATTATTGCAGATAAATCACACACCAAGCGTTTGAGACGTAAGATGGTGCATGATGGTGGAAATGACCACGTGTTCACATGCACCCACTGTGAACGGACATTTACAGCGCAAATTGGCCTTATCAGTCACACTCGCTACCGCCATACGTAAAAGTTATTATGCCTTTTTAAAGCACAAACTATCGTCTGTGAAGACGGCAAGGTGACAATGAATGAATGATGTGATATGGTCATGTGATAGTGCGATGTTGTTTGGTGATGTAATAGGGCCATGTGATCGGACGATGTGATCAGGCGATGTGACATTGTTATGTGATAGCGTGATGTGATAGGGTAATGTGATAGGGGAACTATCCCTCTATCACATCGCCCTATCTAAACGCCCTATCTCCTAACCCTATCACATCGCCTTATCACATCCCCTTAACACACCGCCTTATCACATCGCAATATCACATCGCACTATCAGCTAACCCTATCACATCGCCTTATCACATCCCCCTAACACATCGCCCTATCATATCACCATATCACACCGCCCTAACACATCGCCCAATCACATCACCCCATCACACCGCCCAATCAAATCGTCCTATCAAATCGCACTATCACATCGCCCAATCACATCGCCTATCACATCACACTATCACATTATCATATCACATCGTCCTATCACATCACAATATCACAGCATCTTATCACAACGCCCTATCACATCATCATATCACTTCAGCTATCACACCATCCTATTAAATCACACTATCACATCGCCCAATCACATCATCATATTACATCGCCGTATCACATAACACTATCGCATCATCATATCATATCGCCCTATCGCATCACCCTGTCACATCACCATATCACATCACCCTATCACATCGCACTATCGCATCATCATATCACATCACCCTAACACATCATTATATCACATCGCCATATCACATCACCCTATCACATCATCATATCACATAACCCTATCACATAATCATATGACATAACCCTATCACATCATCATATCACATCACATTATCACTTCATCCTATACTATCGCCCTATCACTTCATCCTATCACATTGCACTATTACATCGCCCTATCACATTATCATATTACTTCATCGTATCACATCGTCCTATCACATCGCACTATCACACCATCATATCACATCGCCCTATCACATCACTCTATTACATCACTCTATCGCATCGCAGTATCACATCGCCATATCACATCACTCTATTACATCGCAATATCACATCCCATTATCACATCGCCATATCACATCAATCTATCACATCGCACTGTCACATCAACCTCTCACATCGCACTACCACATCACACTATTATATCGTCCTATCACATAACACTATCATATCGCCCTATCACATCACCCTATCACATCGCACTATCATCGCCCTATCACATTACACTATCACATCACACTATCACATCAACCTGTCACATCGTAATATCGCATCATTCGATCACGTAGACCTATCATATTGCACTATCACACCGCACTGTCACATCGCACTATCACATCACACTATCACATTACCCTATCACATGACACTATCACATAACACTATCTCATCGACCTATCACACTTCACAGTCACATCACTCTATCACATCACACTGTCACATCGCCCTATCACATCACACTATCACTTCATACTATCACATAGCTCAATCACAGCACACTATCACATCACACTTTCGATATTGCGATGTGATAGGATGAAGTGATATGTAAATGTGATAGGATTAAGTGAAAGGGTGATGTGATATGATGATTTGATTGAGAGATGTGATATGTTGATGTGATAGGATTATGTGATATGATAATGTGATAGTGTGATGTGTTTTTGTGATGTTATAGTGTGATGCGATATGATATTGTGATATGATGACGTGATAATGTGATGTGATAGGGCAATGTGACATGATGATGTGATAGTTTGATGTGATAGTGCAATGTGATAGGACGATTAGCTAGTGCGATGTGATTGAATGAAGTGGATAGGGCGGTGTGACAGTGAGATTTGATAGTGTGATCTGATAGAGCGATGTCAGAGGGCGATGTGATAGTGTAATGTGATAGTGCGGTGTGATAGTGCGATGTGATAGGGCTACGTGATAGGATGATGTGATAGAGCTATGTAATAGGGCGATGTGATAGTGTGATGTGATAGTTTAATGTGAAAGGGCTATGCGATAGTGCGATGTAATATGACGATGTAATAGTGTGATGTGATAGGGCGATGTGGTAGTGCGATGTTGTAGTGCGATGTGATAGGGTAATGTGAAAGTGCGATGTGATATGAGTGATGTGTCATGGCGATGTGATAGTGCAATGTGATAGGGTGATGTGATAGGTTAATGTGATAGAGTGATGTGATAGTGCAATGTGATAGGGTGATGTGATAGAATGATGTGATAGTGCGATGCTATAGGGTGATGTGATAGGGTAATGTGATAGGGCTAAGTGATATAATGATATGATAGTATGATGTGATAGGGCGATGTGATAGTGTGATTTGATAGAGTGATGTGATTAGCCGATGTGATATGATGATGTGAAAGGGCGATGTGATAGGGCGGTGTGATATGGTTATGGGATATGATGATGTCATAGGGCGACGTTATTGGTCGATATGATATTATTATGTGATATGATGAAGTGATATGGCGATGTGATTGTACGATGTGATAGTGCGATGAGATAGGATGAAGTTATAGGGCGATGTGATAGGGTGAAGTAATAGGGTGATGTGATATGATGATTTAATAAGGTGATGTGTTATGATGATGTGATAGGGTGATGTGATATGATGATGTGAGTTGGTGATGTGATAAGGCCATGTCATAGGATAATTTGATACTGTGATGTGATAGGGCGATGTGATATGACGATGTGATAGGGCGATGTGATAGAATGAAGGTATGGTGCGTTGTGATATGATGAAGTGATAGGGTGATGTGATATGATGATGTGATAAGGTGATGTGATATGATCATGTGATAGGCTGATGTGATATGATGATGTGATATGATGACGTAATATGATGATGTGATAGTGTGATGTTTAGGTCGATGTGATATGACGATGTGATAGGCTGATGTGATAGTTCGATGTGATAGGGCGATGTGATAGTGCGATGTGAATGGATGAAGTGATTGTGCAATATGATAGTGCGATGTGATAGTGTGATGTGATAGTGTGATGTCATAGTGCCATGTGATAGTGCAATTTTATAGGGTGATTTGATAGGGTAATGTGATTGATTGACGTGATAGTGCTATGTGATAGGGTGAT
>JACEFZ010027829.1:652500-709138 GCA_014155875.1 Cepaea nemoralis | reverse complement strand
GTGGCCTCAGAGTGTTCCCAATTGATATTTATGTCCAACCAAGTACCTTTGAGTCAGGGTCAGTATGCCCAATCGTGAATCTGACGTATTCTGCACAGGTTAGAAGCAGACGTTGCACCTCTAAGCCATTCCGCCTGAAAGCACGACAGTGCAGTTTGTTTTGCCTTCTGAAAGTTTAGAATACAGATTACATTGCTTACTAAAGTCGTGGATAGCGCGGTCGCGCTAGGGTTCAACGACTTCGTTCTTAGTCTCTCTAAGTAAGGCAAGACTAGCCCCCTGTCTCCCACACATTCAGGCCTGCAGCTAGTGATGGCCCTATCACATTAGAGAGCAATAGCTGGACATTGCTTCGGTACAATTGTTTAGTACATTAGTACACATAACGGGAACAGAAATAGATAAATGGCGAGGCGCGAGGAAGTCGACAGTTGAGCACACAGTATAAAGTAGATAGTTGAGAAACAGTGTATAATAGATTGTTGAGCAAACAGTCAATTAAACAATCAGATCAGTTTGCAGCATCACCCCCTAGTCTGTCTGTCTGCCCGGCCCTTAGGCATCGCCCAACTCCTGGATGGGGAGCATCATTATTTAAGCATATACGTAGTAAATAAGTTCCCGTTCCTGACTTTCTGTCTGTCTGTCAGTCTGTCCTGTCTGTCTTACGTATGTTCTGTCTGTCTGTCTGTCTGTATGTCTGTCTGACTTTCTGTTCTGTTGTCTGTCTGTCTGTTCTGTATGTCTGTCTTGTCTGACCCGGCCCAGCCTGGTGGAGAGCATCTCATTTAAATTAGTAAGTAGTCATATAAGATCCGTTCCCGACTATCTGTTGACTGTCTGTCTGTCTTGGGGTAAATGTGAGGAGGGCGGAGGAAATGCAGAGGAGAGGTTGAGGATAGTGAGAGAAGAGGAGTGAGGAGGAGGGAGACAGGAGGAGCTAGTGGCAGGAATAGGCGAGGAGAGCGATTAGGTGGAGGAGGAGAGGGTATAGTGGAGGAGTGGCGCGGAGTCCGTAGGAGGAGACGAGGGAGGAGGGACGACGGCGGGAGAGGCGAACGCAGGAGGAGAAGCGGCGCCAGGCGGCGGCGAGGGCGGCGGAGGGAGAGGGCGTCGGCGGGTGGAGGCGGACGAGAGTAGGAGGAGGGAGGAGGCGGAGGGAGAGACGGAAGAGGGAGGAGGAAGGGGCGAAGGACGGAGGGAACAGAGGTGGAGGAGGGAGAGCAGGACGGGAGGAGGGGAGCGCAGGAGAGGGAATGTGAAGGGCGGAGTCGAGGATATGACCTCGAGGGCGGCAGGAGTGTGATGTACAGGAGAGGTAGCGGAGGCGGTAGAGGGCGAGCGAGACGAGGAGGAGGAGGAGGCGGAAAGACGAGGAGAGAGCTGAGCGGAGGGCATGGAGGACAGAGGAAGGATGGCGGAATGTGAGGGAGGATGGGCGCAGAGGCGGAGGAGGGAGGAGGCTGCTGTAGGCGTGAGGAGGCGGAGGCGGAGAGGTAGGAGCACGACAGGCGAGAGAGAGACGCGTGAAAGTGAGGAGGAGGGCGAATGCGGACGAGGGCGGAGGATGGGAAGGTAGGAAGTGTGAGGAGGAGGATGGATTTGGTAGAGGGAGGAGGAGGCTGGGAGGAGAGGAGGAGAGGGAGGCGGAGGGAGGAGGAGGGAGTGAGGAGGAGGAGGAATGTGAGGAGGGAGGAGGAGGCTGACAGGAGGTTTGTAGGAGAGGAGGACATGAGGGAGGAGGAGAGAGGTAGGAGGAGGAGGAAATGTGAGGAGGGTGTAGGAGGGAGGAGGAGGAGGAGGGAGGAAGAAGGAGGAGGAGGGAGAAGGAGGGATGAGGAGGAGGAGGAGGAGGAGGAAGAGGAGGAGGAGGAATGTGAAGGAGGAGGAGGTAGAGGGTCGGAGGAGGGAAGAGGAGAAGGGAGGAGGAGGCATGAGGAGGAGGGAGGAGGAGGAAGAGGGAGGAGGCAGGAATCGTGAAGGGAGGAGGAGGGAGGAGGTAGAGGGAGGAGGGAGGAGGAGGAGGAGAGGGAGGAGGAGGAAGGAGGAGGAAGAGGAGGAGGAGGAGGAGGAGGGAGGAAGAAGGAGGAGGAGGGAAAAGGAGGGATGAGGAGGAGGGAGGAGGAGGAAGAGGGGGGAGGAGGAGGAATGTGAAGGGAGGAGGAGGTATAGGGAGGAGGGGGAGGGGAAGAGGAAGAGGGTAGGAGGAAGAGTGGAGAGGAGGAGGGAGGAGGTAGAGAGAGGAGGAGGAGGGAGGAAAGGGAGGAGGGAGGAGGAGAGAGGAGGAGGGAGGAGGTAGGAGGAGGAGGAAGAGGGAGGAGGAGGGAGAGAAGGAAGGAGGAGGAAGAAGGAGGAGGAAGAGGGAGGAGGATGGAGGAGGTGAGAGGAGGAAGAGGGAGGAGGAGGAAGGGAGGAGGAAGAGGAAGGGGAGGAAGAGGGAGGAGGAGGAAGAGGGAGGAGGAGGATGGAGGAGGGAGAGGAAGAGGGGAAGAGGAAGAGGGTAGGAGGAGGAGGGGAGAGGAGGAGAAGAAGGGAGAAGGAGGGAGGAGGAGAAGGAGGAGGAGGGCGGAGGAGGGGAGAGGAGGAGGGAGGAGGCAGAGGGAGAAGAAGGAAGGAGGAGAGGAAGGAGGGAGAGGAAGGAGGGAGAATGAGGAGGGGAGGAAGGAAAGGGAGGTGGAAGAGGAGGAGGAGGAGGAAAGAGGTAGGGGGAGGAGGAGGTAGAGGGAGGAGGAAGGAAAGGGAGGAGGAAGAGGAGGAGAAGGGAGGAGGAGGGTGGAGGGAGGAGGAGGAGGTAAGAGGGAGGAGGAGGGAGGAGGTAGGAGGAGGAAGAGGGAAGAGGGAGAAGAAGGGAGAAAGAGGAGGGAGGATGATGAGGGAGAAGGAGGCAGGAGGAGGAGGAGGGAGGCAGGAGGAGGAGGGATGAGGAGGGAGAGGGAGGAGGAGGGAAGATGAGGGAGGAGGCGGAGGGAGTAGGAGGGAGGAGGAGGGGAGAGGAAGAGGAGAAGGAAGCGGGAGAAGGAGGAGGGAGGAGGGATGAGAGGGAGGAGGAAGAGGAGAAGGGTGGAGGGAGGAGGTAGAGGGAGGAGAAGAGAGGGGGAGAGAGTTCGCCATTCCGAATTCATACTCGTCTAGTTCTTCCCTTCTACACGACTGTAGATAACTTCCTTACACATAAAAAGATGAATTGTTATTGATATTGCCGTGGCATGGAGGAATATCAGCAGCAGAGTTGATCCAAAATACCAAAGACTGAGATCTACGGAGAGTCATGAACGCCTACGCCAGCCGGAACGGCACTTGATGATGATGATTGCCGTGTGACGATTCTGTGTAGTCACGTCATTTTCTTCCATTTCCCTAGCGTTTTGGTTCGCGGATTCTTTCATCATCATCATCATATATTTACGTACGTATTTTGGGAGGGGGAGGAGGGAGGAGGAGGAAGAAGAAGAAAAAAACTATGACAGTTAACAGCTCTGGAATGAAAGGAAGGCGTGTAGAAAATTTCATCTCAATCGGATGGGCCGTTCGCGAACAAATAAAGGACATACATATTTACATACATACATATATACATACACATATACATACACTTTGTTTTATAGATATAGATTTTACAAAGATACTTTTCATTTGGAGTTGGATATTTTTGATACTTTCTAGATTTTACTTTTCTTTCGGTGTCATTTACCCATTTTTTTGTTTGGTCTGGACTCGAGTAAATTAATATAACTGCCACTATTTAAACTTTGAACTGACTTGGGTCAACGCTCAACAATCTGGCAACCCCCCGGTAATGAGTAAGAGGGCGCATAAATTATAATAACATTATTTGAACTGTAAACTCACCGTGTTGCGAATTATTGCTGTGATGCCGACTTTGTGATTCTTTTTCATGTGATTTTTTTAATAATTGCTCACCTTCATATGTGTCTTCCACTTTGAACAAATCTTTCAACATGCCAAAAGTAAAGCAATATGAACAAAAATTTCGGAAAGAGTGGCTGCAGGATGACATAATTAAAGATTGGGTGATGTCAATTCATGGAGATGCGACTAAGGCTCGTTGTAAGTACTGCAAGTGCGAAATGAAAGCGAAAATACAAGACTTGAAGAAACATGCAGAGACTAAAAAACATAAAAATGCAGTGCCATTTAGGGATATGCCACCGTTGACATCTGTTTTCAGAACTACACAGAGTAATGAATCATCAAAAGTTGAAGGATCTGTCGCAATGTTTTTAAGTTGTCATTGTGCAATCGTGAACTGTGACCATTTGATTGATTTGTTTAAAAACACTATTTCTGACAGTAAAGTGCTAAAGGACGTGAAAATGCATCGCAGCAAGTGTACAAATATGATCAGAAGTACTTTGTTTTCTCACTTTGAAGAAGATTTGATCAGTGATATTTCTACAAATAAATATAGTTTATTATTAGACGAATCGAATGACATTTCGGTTCTGAAAGTGCTTGGTGTATGTGTTATATATTATAGCAACAGCAAAGACAAAGTAGTTTCTACATTTCTTGGACTAGTTCACTTGGAAGAGTGTGATGCAGAAAGTATAGTTCAGGCACTGAAGAAACTTTTGGTCAGTAAACATTTAAACTTGAAGACTTTGGCTGCAATTGTAACCGATAATGCATCGGTAATGGTTGGTATCAACCATGGCGTTTATGCAAAATTGAAGGAAGATATCCCATCTTTAATCCTCATAAAATGTGCGTGTCATTCCTTGCAGCTAGCATTATCACATGCCTCATCAGAATGTTTACCAAGGAATTTGGAATTCCTTATTGCTGAAACACATAACTGGTTCTCCAAATCATCTGTAGACAACAGCAATATAATAATTTATATAAAGCATTAAATGATAGTTCCTCACCACTGAAAATTCTGTCATATTGCAACATTAGATGATTATCAATTCAACCAGCTGTTGAAGTAATTGTGAACCAATGGTTGGAGTTGAAGACACACTTCGAAATAATAAGACAAAGTGAAAAGTGCTACACAGCTGAAATACTATATGGAATGTACAGTGATGAAAAAAATTGGCATTCCTTCTCTTTTTACAACCCATTTTAAGTGAAGTGCAAAAAGTTAATAAACTGTTTGAATCTCAAAATGTTGATAAAGTTAAATTACTTGACGATCTCACTTTGCTATTTCACTCAATTGGTAAAAGACTTATATTGCCAACTTCTAAAGCTGACTTGTTCACTTGCACTATAGAGAGCTATTTGGCTCCTAAGCCATACCTGGGATACCAAATCGAATCAAAAATTGATGGTGTAAAAACAAAAGGACTGTTAACAGAAAATGAAGAGAACAACTTAGGAAAGCGCTGTCAAGATTTTCTTCTCTCATTATTCAAGCAACTGAAGCAGAGACTTTCTGAAAATTTAGATGTATTGAAAAATATTTCACTCTTTTCTGTTAACAACATACTTCAGCCAGTAAAGGACATATCAAAATATTGTCAAGTTATGACAATTTTAGGTACAAACATTTGTCAGCATAAACACTAAAAACCCGCCTTGGCGGGAGACATTTCACGAACGCCTTCAAAGTTGAATGTGAAGTGAAAACGTGGTTTAGAAAACAGAGCACGCAGTTCCATGCAGCGGGTTTGAGAGGACTGATAAAAAGATGAGATAAGTGCATCAATGTTGGTGGAAATTATGTTGAGAAATAAATTGACAATGTATGTATAAAAATAAACTGGTTTCAAGTTGTTATCATATTTAGTTATTTTTCTACAGCCGTTTGTGGCTTCCTTATTGACTTCCCCTCGTACAAATGCTGAAATTTTAAAGCCAGTACGACAGTCGTTTGATCCAAAAAATACTTGGCGATACATTCGAACAGGTGGACTTATTGGATAGTATGGACATAAATAATAAACACACGGCATCCATGGATATAGCCTCCCTATTCACCAACGTTCCATTAGATGAGACAGTGAAAATAATAAGTGAACGCATTAGAGACAAACAACTAAAATTAGGTATACCAACATCTATTCTGGAGATGCTGCTATTACTATGTACAGCCAACATACAATTCAATTTTCTGAATAAGTCGTACCGCCAAATTGACGGAGTGGCAATTGGAAGTCCTCTTGGTCCTATTCTTGCGGACATCTTCATGGCAAATTTGGAAGAAAAGAGATCATCAGACATTAACAACCTAGTCTTTTACCGTTGTTATATGGATGATATATAATTATCACTACAGACGAGCTAGAAGCAACATCGTTCCAGGCCATAATGAACATGGCGCATAAAAACATCTCTCTATATTGGAGCACGAACACAGCGAAGCGTTACCGTTCCTGGATATCCTAATGAGACGTAGAGCAGAAGGCACAATTCAAAGATTGGTGTACCGCAATGACACATGGACTGGTCAATACTTAAATGTTCATAGCTTCGCACCTGTCCAGTACAAACGGGGCTTAGTATGGACCCTGTTTGACCGTGCTAGGAAGATATACACCCAGGACACACTGACAGAGGAAAGTGAAACCCTGAAGAATGTCTTACACCTGAATGGGTATTCCACAGGATTTATAAGGCGCCACTGCCAACAACCGAAACCAAAATCAGGCCAACTACAGTCCCTAAGCTCAAGGTTTTTATCCAGCTAACCTTTCTATAGGATGATGTAATGCAACGTCTACAGGACCGTCTGATTACAGCAGTCGGCTGAACATTCTGTGTTGCAACTCCAGTTATTAGGTACAGAACCACACCTATTCCCACTCCAGCAGTAAAAGAATCTACCCCTCTGACGCCACATCAAATTGCATTTACCGATTCACATGCAGGTGCGAATCTACCTACATCGGCAGACAAGAGCGGCAGCTACACAGCAGGGTTATTGAACACATACCAAACTGCGTTGAAAAGATGTTACACACAGGCGATGGGATCATGGTAAGGCTGACACACCACAATTATAAACGTCCGGTGTCGTCCATTGCACATCATGTCTTGGAAACCGGTCATGTAATTGATAGATACAGCGCTTTTCGTGTGTTGTTTCATACACAAAATAGTCGTTTGTTACAGTTTGCAGAAGCCCCAATGATTCATCTGCATACGCAAATTTTGTGAAACAGAAAGACATGATAGCCACTTTAAAATTACCATTGTAAACAATTGATATTACTATGAGAACATGTGTATATTTCAGCTTCAACGATGTATCTAGTTATTTTACTCTACGTTGTGTGACATCTGCAGTATGTACCTGGCGAGATGCAGCGAAATATGCCAGGCACTAAATCGTACATTCTATGGTTTGTGTCTTCGTTATTCAAGTTTTACAACAAATTCAAATACCCCTGTCCTAAATCTAATGGGTGACGATAACAAATACACCGAAAAGGACAAATGACATAGATAAGAACAAAAACAAATGTAGTTAGTTAGTTAGTTAGTTGGTTGGTTGGTTGGTTGGTTGGTTGGTTGGTTGGTTTTGGTTGGTTGGTTGGTTTTGGTTGGTTGGTTGGTTGATTGGTTGGCTGGCTGGCTGGCTAATTGGTTGGTTGGTTAGTTGGTTAGTTAGTTAGTTAGTTACGTAGTTAGTTAGTTAGTTAGTTAGTTAGTTAGTTAGCTAGTTAGTTGGTTGGTTGGTTTTGGTTGGTTGGTTGGTTGGTTGGTTGGCTGGCTGGCTGGCTGGCTGGTTGGTTGGTTGGTTGGTTGGTTAGTTAGTTAGTTAGTTACGTAGTTAGTTAGTTAGTTAGTTACGTAGTTAGTTAGTTAGTTAGTTAGTTTAGTTAGTTAGTTAGTTAGTTAGTTAGTTAGTTAGTTAGTTAGTTAGTTAGTTAGTTAGTTAGTCGTGGTTCCAACTTCACAGCAACGGGTCGTCCCCATTATACTCCGTTCCTGTGCCAGTGAATATCAAGCAAAATGCTCCTCACTGCCCAATGTGAAAAGTGGAACAGACAGGAGCCTCGGCAAGCCTACAGCCCGCACAGGTACACTGTGCATAATGCCGCCGCTAGAATGCCAACACAAAAGTCCTCCACGAAAAATACAGTCACCAGAAAGACTTCATTGACCCGGATTTTATCCCACATGGCTCGGTCTCTTTCCACAGGGCGACTGGCAGAAAGCACCGCACAAAGCACGAACTCCGTAGCTCCAGCGACGACTCCAGGAGTCTCCTGGAAAATTCACTTGTGAACCGAAAAGACAAATCAGTCAATTCAGCCACAGCCGAATATGCAGTTCACTGTACACACAACAGCGGACAGATGTAATAGCATTCCACGCGGATTTCACGGCTCACAGTGTCGCGGAACACACTCAGTAGCAGGGCGACGGAACCATATACTACCAGTCTGACATGAGGAAAATTCGAATGCAAACCGTAGCCACAAGCATAAACATTCCAGAGGTTCAATGCCTATCCGCCATCTTGGGGACCGGAAGCGTCTTATACATGTGTACTGGAATCAACGCAATGCGGTCTGCTTCCAAATTGCCCGCAGTTTTGTTTCGAACACGGTATACGGGATTGTGAATTGCATTCGTAACCTCTTCGCCACAGAGATAATAACATGGAGTTATCTAACATAGTACCAATGACTCTACCTGACCCTAGTGCAGGGAAATCCAGCCTGAAGACTAAATATCATGGCAGTGCAGACCAGGCCCTAAGCCTCGGTCGGCATCTGGTCTAGGATGAAAGCTCCGACTGGCGGACAGTTAGAGCATTGCTTTGCTGATCCAGCAGCTTCTGCAACTTTTTTTTTGGTGCCAGGTGTATTGGTGTTACATTTCCTCTGAAGTATAGGCAAGCCGAGGAGAGAGAGAGAGAGAGAGAGAGAGAGAGAGAGAGAGGGGAGAGAGAGGAGAAGTGAGAGAGAGAGAGAGACAGACAGACAGACAGACACACAGACAGAGACATATACAGAGAGAGAGAGAGAGAGAGAGAGAGAGAGAGAGAGAGAGAGAGAGAGAGAGAGAGAGAGAGAGAGAGAGAGAGAGAGACAGACAGACAGACAGACACACAGACAGAGACATATACAGAGAGAGGAGAGAGAGAGAGAGAGAGGAGAGAGAGAGAGAGAGAGAGAGAGAGAGAGAGAGAGAGAGAGAGAGAGAGAGAGAGTTCATGCTGCATTGGCAACACACGGCCTCTAAATTCAGTCCTGGCTTTGGGCCAAGATAACACCCGACCTGCTACCTAATACTTTGTTTGCAACCTGGCACTAACACGGGATTCTCGCACTCTCCATTTTGTAAATCCTCAGGCTCAAGACCGCAAGGTACTATAGGCAGTAAATGACAGTTTTTGGCTCTCTTCTTTCCGTTCTTTACACTACACGGTTCGTGCGCATTAAAATATCAGTGTGCGAAACAAGCGACAGGAAACTACCGAGTGTAACATTCATTCTGTGTAACCTGTCATGGAATGTCTCTACTATATATCAGTGTCTTTATACATGTACTTAAAATATGTCGTAAAATGTCTAATCTTCGGGTCTCATTGTGTCTTCTGTTATGTGTCATTCTCTAATTGTGTAATGTTTGTGTGAAAATTCCCTAAAAGCTTCAGTTTTACAGAAGAATGGCGACCATTCTTTGGACAACCAAATGAGTAAGAAAAGCGGTTTAAGATAGGGTAAGAAACAAAGGCAACAAATCACACACACCAGAAAGAGGCCGCATTAAGATAAGAAACACCATCATTATCATGTGCCCTGTCAGCTGGCGTTGGCATTATGTCTATCCACAGATCTCGGCTTTTTGTGTTCTGGATCAATTCTGCTGATGATATTCCTCCATGTCACCGTCTCCAGAAGAAACAACTTGAACTATCTCTCTTTCCACAAATATTTCTAGCTGTCACAATATGTTCAAGAAGAAACAATTTGAATATATTGTGACAGCTTGTGGATGATACATGTGGAAAGAGAGGTAGAAAGCATCCAGATAAAATCCTTCACAGCCTAGAGTCATGGCACGGAAGGGTGTCAGTACAGGAATACACAAAATATGACCTTCAGGCACGCGCCCCTGTTCACCCTGACCCCTTTCTGTTTGCATTCTGTAAGGTGAGTTTTCCACAGTTGAATGTTACTAAGGGAATCGATACAGTACTCGAGTATGTGATTATGGTTCATATCAATATGTACGGTAAAAACAGGTTAGAGTAGAGTGGGGAAAGTATCGATCGATTACTTACTCAAGACGAGTGTTTGCCTTTCTGTGATTTCAATTCATAACTTGGAAAGATATAATTTCTCTCCCTCTCTCTATCTCCCCATCTATGCCTGCCTGCCTGCCTGCCTGCCTGCCTGCCTGCCTGCCTGCCTGCCTGTCTGTCTGTCTGTCTGTCTGTCTGTCTGCTAGTTGAATGAAAGAATGTATGAGAGGAAATAGAGAAGAAGGGCAGAATGTCAGACGGGCCTGCGTGCCCAATTCTTAACCCTTTGAAAATAAAGACTTATTATTATTATTATTATTATTATTATTGCATTTTAAAAAAAAAACATTTTAAAGTAGAGTGGAGAAGTAGAGATCGATTATTCACTCAGGAAGAATATTTATCTGTCTGTGATTTCAATTCATAACTTGGTGAGATGGAATCTCTCTCTCTCTCTCTCTCTCTCTCTCTCTCTCTCTCTCTCTCTCTCTCTCTCTCTCTCTCTCTCTCTCTACTCTCGCGTGCTGTCTGTCTATTTGTTTGTCTTTCTCGCTTGATTTATTTGCGTTTGCCTATATGTCTGATGGGCATAAATTCGATTGGTATTTCTATAAGTTGTCTAATAGCAAAGATGGTATCCGTGCATCCTTTGTTATCTCTAAATCCAAGTTGTGTTTCGCTTAGCTGGTGTTCTATTGTAGTTTGTAATCTTTTCTCAAGAATTCTGCAAAATATGTTTCAGTATGACTCTAAACGAAAATGCCTATGTATTGTGTGCAGTCTCTTTTATTGCCTTTATTTTTTCCAAATTGGAATAATTATGGCGTTTTCCCAGTCTCGTGGTGTCTGTTGTTCTACCCAAACACCGTTAAATAGTCTATGTAGTCATGCTAATGCTATTCCTATTTATCTTGCTGCTTTAATTAGTTATTCAGTATTTCGTCTTGACCTGGTGATTAATTCAGTGGGGCTAATCTGACGGCTTCTCCAATTTCTTTTGATTAGTATGTCTGGTTGTGTAGATTTCCTGAATTAGCCTTTGACATCTGATGGACTGTTGAGAAGTTGTGTGAAGTACTGCCTCCATCATTTCAGGATTTGGTTTTGTTCGCTTATTGGTTCTCCCTGTTCGCTGTTAATTGGTCTCCAAATGCGCTCGTATTTCAACTGGGTCAAAAGATTCTGCACCGATCTGTTTGATAAGGAATGGACATGTTTCAAGGCTGCTATACTCGACACACTGGAAAATAAATGTTGAACAAAGAAAGTAGGGCAGGACAAAAGATTAAGAACAGCCTGGTGAAACAACGAAGTTAAAGATAGCATATCCAAAAAGGTAGCATTCAAAAAGTGGATCACAACAAAATCTGAACAGGACTATATTACTTATAGAATAGCACGACGTAATGCCAAACGAACAATTAGAGCATCTAAAGATGAATCTTGGAGAATATACGGTGAGCAAAGACTGCCCAAGAGAATTTTATAAACGTATCAACACAATGAGAAACAGAGACGCATGCTAAAACCCAACCACAATCATAAACAGCAAAAGAGGTATACCAATATTTAATCCACAACAAAGACTAGCAAGGTGGGCAGAGTACTTTCAGGAACTACTTAACCCCACACATAACATAGAAAACCCAACTTTTGTGCCTAAATGCCAGGGACAGCAAGAACCAAATTTCATACCTGCAGAAGTCAAAGCAGTTATACAGAAAAGTCCTAAAAACAAATCACCTGGTCCAGATGGAATAACCACAGAAGCTATTCAGGCCTGTGGGGAAATAGGAGTTAAATGGCTAGCAAGACTTTTTAATATAGCATGGAAAGAAAGAAAAGTCCCAGATTATTGGCAAAAATCAATAATAGTACCAATATGGAAAAAGAAAGGCAATATGAGAGAGTGCGAAATATACAGAGGTATATCACTCCTGAGCCATATAGGGAAAATGTGTGCAAAACTATTGGAACAAAGAGCTAGACCAATAGTTGAACAACAATTAAGCAAAGCACAATTCGGTTTTCGGAAAGTTGCACTGATGCATTATTTACACTTAGACAAATATGTGAAAAAACTATCGAATATAGTGACCAGCAGAATATTGTGTTTGTAGATCAGGCAAAGGCTTTCGATTGAGTAGACAGATACAAATTATGGACCATCCTTGAAGACTATGGGATACAAGGGCAACTGCTAGAAAACATCATAGCCATGTACCACTCGAGCCGAAGTGCAGTACGAACACAAGAAGGTACATCAGATATGTTCACAGTCAACACAGGAGTGAGGCAGGGATGCGTGCTCTCTCCCCTGCTATTCAATATCTACATGGGACAGAATCTCAAAAGAAGCAAGTCTCGGCAGAACAGATTCCGAAAATTTAGTCCAGATGAAACAACTGACCCACAGGGAATAAATGAACTTCTATTTGCAGACGATCAGTGCCTGTTTTACAGCGATGAGGGCAGACTACAAAATCATATTACTAATCTGAGTTCAACCTGCAGCAGTTACAATATGAGTATAATCACAGCCAAAACCGACGTAATGCAAGTTATCAGATCGCCAGGTCCACTAAATATACAGATAAATAACACAACTCTGAAACAAGCTAAAGAATTCAAATACCTTGGAAGTATGATCACAGAAGATGGCAGATTGGACAGAGAAATTGAAATCAGATTTCATAAATCAGATGTCAAAAGCACTTACATATCAACTATCACCCTTACTGAAACATCCAAACATACCCATGCCCGCAAAACGACAGATAATAAACAGCATATTCACACCAACCCTATGCTACCAATCTGAAACCTTTATCCAAATTACACCTTCGTAAAATCAACACCTGCGAAATGAGATGCCTGAGGAGAGCTGCCAACTTAACTATCCAAGACCGAGTAAGAAATGCTATTATCAGACAGACTGTGGGATCAACACCTTGTGCAACATTTATTGAAAGACAGAAGATCTAGTGGTTTGGCCATGTCGTTAGAATGCAACATCAGCAACTACCATCACTGGCCTTACATCAAAGATCATCTGCGACGAGACCACATGGATTGATAACATCAGAGACATTGTACAACCACACGGAATGACACTATCCAGTGCCGCCCACCGGGCGCTGGAACACAAATTATTCCTCCTCACGACGCTTGACGGCAGACGTGGAAGATGATGATGATGATGGTGATGATGACTTATTCAGGCAGTCTCGGTAGAGATTTATCCGCAGCAGACGAGCAATATCTCCGGCGGGCTTATTCTCGCCGGTCACGAGATCCGCACAGTGGAAGGATGGGAGATTTGCTCGCAATAGATGAACAATATCTCCTGCGGCATCTCCGGCGGGCCTATTACCGCTGGTTGCGGTATCCGCTAAAGTCAGGCGGGGAGTCTGACGATAGTGCACGCTTTACACAGGTCCGGACACTTGTGATTGACAGAAGGACGCGTCCTTATGGTCCAGGCGCATACGAGGCCCTCACCTGTGGGGCTTGCCTGAACGCCTTTAAGCCGGGTCCCTTGGGTTCCAGGGTCTGGCCATCACTCGCCACCTGCTCGTGGTGGCGAGGTCTCGGAGATTTGACGCTGAGCCGCCAGCGTCTGCAACCTACCTTGTGCCAGACGTATTGGTTACCCATTCCTCTGGAAAACACAAGACTCGGCCGAGAGAGGGAACATGTCGTTTGGGCACCACATGTTTCTCTGAAGCTCTGCCCAGGCATTGTGATGGAATATTGGCCACATTCCAACTCATATAGTTTGGTCTGTCAAGACTGCAAGGTGCCACTCATTTGTCTTAATAACCAATTTTCTTCAATACTGAGTTTTTATTGGATAGAATTGTTGGTCTCTGTTTAGTCACATGAATGTTTAGTACTCTTCTATCACATTTATATTCAGAGACGCATTATTGACAAGGAACTAGATGTCCCCATTAAAGCCAGAGATAGCAATAGAGGAAGTTCGGTATGATGACGACACAGTATTCGTATCAACAACGTAAATTGGAATTGAAAATCCATAAAGTCAGTGCAAGAGTAAACGGGAAAAAAATACTACTATAACAATTCTTCAAAAAAAAAACAACCAAAAATTATGACAACCGATTAAACAAATATGCCAGCAGACATATTTATCACTGAAGAGAAGTTACAGAAAGTGAGCAGATTTGACTATCTAGACTCACTGTTAGAGGGCGGTGGGAATGTGATGGCATGAAATTATCAGATGAGCAAACATTGCTCTGCACGAACTGAAGCAATTAAAACCTGTATGGATTGTAATGGATAGAATAACACCAGTCGGAGTGCCAGGAGTGCGTATTCACTGTGTGAACCTTGGATAAATATCACTTCAACTTTAGTTTGGTTGAGTCAAGAACCGACATTACAGCACTCGCGCCATTCCCATACGTGCTCCGTCCTCATCTGCAACTGCCAGCGAAGAGTTCCAATATTAATGGTATTAGTGGCAGTTTGATTATGTGTCCGTATGGCCTTTCTAAGGAAGGCTGAGTGTCGGCCAGAGCCTCTTGATCACTCCCTGATCACTCGATCTCTCCAAGCCGTCATGATCTATCCGTTCTTCTGCACCGTAGACACGATTCTTATGCTAGCAGCAATTGGAGAGTTATGCATTATAACAGCATGATCTATCCGTTCTTCTGCACCGTAGACACGATTCTTATGCTAGCAGCAATTGGAGAGTTATGCATTATAACAGCGTTCCCTAACCTCATGCTGCTGTAAGCAGGTGGGAAAGAGGGCCATCTATTCGAGTCTTATGGATTGAAGAATGAGAGAAAATCTCAATAATGGCTCCAGCATTATGAATATGATTATTATTAATAAATGAAAGAGATTCATATGTTTTTTTTTTTTTCTATGTGTGAGAATTATGTAATCTATTCATGATTATTTTTTTATTGCTGGAATATTCATGTTAATGTAAAACCCAGTGGGAGACATGAATGATGATGATGATTTAAGAAGCCTTGTGTATGTCAGTACACAAGAAGAGAACGTGATTGGTATGGATGGCATGTGGCCTAATGCTGTTTCCAGCTGTAGAAAGGAGATGGGGAACCTCTAGACAAAAGGCCTATTGTCTCAGAAATCCTTGTAAGGTTATGACAGATATAACATCAAGATGGATTGAAAGGTTAGGATGTCTCAGATTCATCGGAAAGACCCAGTAGCAATTTCAGAATAGAATATTGAGTGAGGAGATACCTTACTCACAATAAGAGATAGAATAGCTCCACAAAAAGCAACAAGGGATACGGAACATTGGAAAGACTCTCCGATCGCCTTCCCCTTTTGTTGTCTGTAATTGTGTTGTGAAAATGTTAACATAACACAGAGTTGTATCAATGCTTGGATGTATGCTTTTGTCATTTCCAGCGCTAGAGAGTAGCAGGTGGTGGTTTTTGGACATTAAACCGGATCCTGGGTCAACAGCCGGTAGGAAGTGATAAATGGCAACCTGTCCTACACATATAGTCTGGACCAATACATCAATGGTGACTGCTGCACTTATTAGCTGCTATAGTCAGCAAAAGACATTTTCGAAGATGAATGACAACGTTATTGATGAAGTCCTACTTCAGTAGGAATATCCAGGACGGACTTCCGTATCCAAAAATCTATCAAGATAAAAAGATATACAGAGTAACCGACACCAGAATATCGTCTGCTTTACTTCAGAGATGTACCGCCTGAAGTCTCATCAATCAGCAAAGTCAACGAACCACAGGACAGTCCAGGTTTGAGAAACTAACAGCAGGAAGAACTCTTCAATTGTCCTGTTGAATTCCCAGTTTCAAATTCAACAATGAATAACCCTTCGAAAGCAGTCCTACAGCAGTAGAATCAACACCAGGCCCAAGACCTGAACATTAATGGGAAGACACTGAAAGAGTATGAAATAAGCAAAGTACAACCAAGGTCTTAAGCCTTGAACACCAACTGAAAGCCCATCTTCAACACCATGGTCCCAGACCTGAAATACCAACCTCAAATATCCCAACTTAAAGACACTGAAAGAAGCTTGTGGAACTAAATGTTACACACATGCAGCAGAGAAGAAAATTATCTGACTGTCTGCAACTTCCCAGTTTGGGTGTGCTGGATTTTCTTCTTCTGATACATGTATGTGTAAATCAATCCTGGACATAGTCACAGATGAATACCAATGAGTGACTCTCAACAGTGGTATGTTTCCTACACTGGACTGGATAGTAACGCAATGACTCTTTGCTAGTCCCACGTCGGCCTGATTGGCCCATCATCAAGTGTGGATGGCTTCTAGACTGGTGACAGGGGTGTGGATTAACCCTCGTGTACATAATTGAGATTCCTGATTTAAAGAAGCAGAGAAGTTGGACCAGTTGTCAACTTTTCATGCGTATATGGTGATAGAGGGAATACCTTCTGCCAAAGCTTAAGTGGAAATTCCTGAAAGTTTGACTAACCGAGGCATCAATTTCACAAGGACACCGAGCCTACTTGCAAAGAGTATTCGTTAATTCAGCCCCATGGAGGGGATTATGTGAGTATGTGATATTTCTATTTCCGAATATTATGGATTATAAAATATTCACTAACCAATCTCAGTGGACACAATGTGAGCAGAACATAACAGTGAGTACATTTATTTCGGTCCCCGGATAATAGGGACATTATCTGCTAAGCATTGAAGAGGAATAATGAACAGTACACCAGGACAATACAGGAAAACATAATTTAAATAATCAGTTTAATATTATGTATGGAATGTATATTTTGGGTTGAGTATTCTGACACCGTCTCATTAATTTTTTAATATGAGAATTGTAAATGGTGTTGGAAACAAATGGTTTTATATGTTTGGTTTTTCTGAACTCAGACCATTGTATTTTCACATCGGTACATTTTTCAATTGTAGTAGAACCAAATAATGATTGTTGCTTTGGGTGTAAGAAGATTGATTTTGGGACAATGGGGTTATCACATTTTAATGTCTTTATGATATTGCATATCATCCAATGCCTGTTCTGGAAATTCAGTGTGGCCATTACACGTATATATGTCTAATCAGATCTTGATTTAATTGGCTGATGAACTGTATGTTCCAATATTGATGTTTACGTCAATTGCTTGTTGATGTTTGTTCAACAGTGGTTGATTTATATGCTGTAAACAATCAATGTCCTCTGGCACTATACCAAATTTTGGGGGTGATTTAGTGGGAATGGAGAAATACACATAAATACATTTACATAGAGGAGTGAAGTATTTTCCTCCTTGTGTTTATGGTAGAATTCCATGATCACCTTACCTGATAGAAGTAAGTGAGAATCTAAAATAAATCCCCAAGGGATCCCCTAGACACAAAAGAAGCAAATAATTCTCATGTATTAAAATCCACATCCCACAGGGTGGAGACAGATCATAAGGTAGGGTTTCCTAACCGATGGCCAGCAGCGGAACGTCACAACATTCAAAGAGGAGGAACTTCACTCTGGAAAATATGAAATACTTGTAGTTCTCAGGCCACTATTGGCTCCATTAATGTGGTGCCGATTGATGATAATTATCAACGTGAACACACATAACAAAACACAAACACAACTTAAAGAGTAAATAAACTACTTTTGATGTTAAAGTAAACCATTATAATGGGATAACTGAGGTGAGGGTTTCTGTGTGTATGCTCGAGTGACATATGGCAAAACACAACTCAAACATTATCACACAAGAAAAAATTATGATAATCTCATAAATGATCTCTAATTATAATTAGTCCTCAGAAATTACACATTTAAATTGTCTCGAATCCTAACACCACAGCTAATTTCTAAAAGTAAAAGTCCATTATGACACATGGATTACTAAAAGTCTCCAAAAAGCCCATTATGACACATGGATTACTAAAAATGAATGTCATTTTTGTCACACAGGCTATTAATGTTGAAAAATTCAGTAAATCACACCGGTTACTAAAGTTGTAGAGTATATAACAATACACGGACTGTTAAAGCTGAAAGTTCATTTAAGTCATACTTACTGCTAATGGTGTACAGTCCATTCAAACACCCCCCCCCCCCCCCCCCCCAAAAAAAAAAAAAAACAAACAAACAAACAAACAAACAAACAAAATACTAACAGTGTTAATTAAGTTCTTCACATACATGTCCATTTAGTTGATATGAGTTCCCGAAGTAAAGTCAATACTTAGTTCTGGATCCTGTGGGTGGTGAACTCATGAAACAAGCGGGTAGTAGTTAAGGACTTGTCTGCCTTCCTCATGATGGGGCTGTGTCTGCCATCGAATGAGTCAATGATAATTAGCGGAAGTTTGTTATTCCCGAAATGGAAAGGCAATCTCCTTCTCCAGCATTGAGGACTTTGACTTTCCGGATGGCATGTTTCATCGTTAATGGATATATGATAACTTCAGCCAAACAAAAATCACCAGTATCTGCAGAAAATATGTGCCAACAATACAGCCATACCCACAGAAACAAAGGAAACAAAAGAAAAAAAAAAAAAAGAGAGAGAGAGAGAGAGAGAGAGAGAGAGAGAGAGAGAGAGAGAGAGAAGGAGAAAACGATAATAAAAGAGAGAAAGAGGGAGACAGAGACAGAGAAAACGAGAGAAAGAGAGAGATAAAGAGATAAGATGAAGTGATCATGACACCGGGGGGGGGGGGGGTCATTTAGACCGGGACTTCGTTTTCCCCATCTCCTCAACATCTGGTGCATTCCATCATCCCTATATTGACATGATGTGTCTCTCTGACTCCTGATTTATGGAGGAGTATCATTCTCATGCTCTCCAACCCCTGCCTCTGAGAATATCTGGTGGCCATCAGCAAGAGTGATATCATTTCTCTGTAATGGCATTTATTTTCTTCTCCCGTGTAAGTGTATAGTCAACCTTACATTATATTTATAAAGTAACAGCACATCATTTTCATGCGTTTTTAAATGAACTCATTATTGATTCATTGTGCATGAATACCCATACAGGAAAACATAGTCTCCTCTTACCATAAAGACAAAGAGATTATACGAGATTCTCCAGAAAAATATCTCCATAAAAGAATACAAGTAATATTCTTGAAAGTAGCAAGGTAGAACTTTTCCCAATCATTATTTATACAGGAAGACTGAATAGCTAGAAAACAGGAATATCATTCCTTATAAAGGGCATGAACTGAATAAAAGACATCTCTTCACTGTCTCCCTAAGCCAAAGAAAATGCACTTAAATCTTCGAGGATTTTCTTTAGATATGCACAAAGAAAGCTCTAATATAAATTTCGATATTCTAGTCTTGAGTTTACTTTGCTTTCGAACTCACTCCAAAATCCATCATGAATTTAAAATACACAAAACCACAAAAAGAACAGCCGAAGTGGCCAACATGTCTTGTTCCATCAGTTCATCTCTGGTGACTGCGTCTCGACCCACCACTTCTGCCATCATCTGCTGAGCTCACATATTAACATATATTATGTTAATAGGAAGTACCTTTGCCGCTTCCAATGGTAAAGCTCAATTTCCATGCGAACATGACGTCATTATCGTTGGGTGTTATTGATATACTTGGAATTGTGAAACAAGAGAGATACTTTAAAACAAGGGGGAATCCTTTTTCCCTGTTGATACTCCTGTCCTTGCCAATGATCAAACAGCAGATTTTCGGTTTAACAGCTATTTTAGCTGTTGTTTACAACTCCAGTCGTTGCCAATTTTCTACAGGGTGAAGGGGGGAATGTTAAAGTTAAAAACCGAAGGTGTGGTTGTCTCGGGTACCCTTTTACACTGAAGCATTTGCTTCTCTGTATCTTTGCTGCGTTTCGGGATTTATCTGGGGCTGAACAAGAAATGTCACACAGAACTTCGATAAACAAATCAAGGAGATAAATTGATTATAAAACTTCTATATAGCCGGTCAATGTATATGGGGTATATTATTATAAGTCATGGCAGCGCAGACCAGGCCCTAAGCCTTGGTTGGCAGCTGGTCTAGGATCGAAGCTCCGACAGGCGGGCAGTTAGAGCATTGCTTTGCTGATCTGGCAGCTTCTGCAGCTTGTCTTGTTCCAGATGTAGAGGTGTTAACTTTCCTCTGGAGTGAACTAGGCAGGCCGAGAGAGGGATTATGCTGCATGGGCACCACATGGTTTCTTTATTTTAGCCCAGGCTTTGTGCTATGGAGAGGCAATAACTCCATCCCTGGTCTTAACCGGTCTCGGAATCAAAGCGAGAGGCAACTGTTACGGGTTATAAGTCCTTGTCAGTGGCGTAGACATGGGGCGCCACGCGTTGCCTCTGACGGTGGGAGACACCTACAGGTGTCACTGATCAGCTACCGCCCGCCTCAATCTGGGCAGCCCCCGGCCAATTGGGTGCTGATCCGCCACAGCCTGCCTGCTTCAATGGGTGCTTGGGGCTAGGACAAAATCTGAATCGCAGGCTGTAAAACCAATGAACCAGGTACTAATAAAACGAATAATAGAAACCTCAAGCTGCGGCTTGCAACCTGGAACGTGAGAACCACGTGTCCAGGATTTTCCACTGACTTGACAAATATTGACGATGTGAGAAAAACGGCTGTGATTGATGCTGGACTCAATCGTCTTAACATTGATATTGCTGGCCTGTAGGAGACTCGCCTCGCTGAGGAAGGGTTACTCAGGGAAAACAACTACACCTTTTTTGGAAGGGAAGAGGGCAGGCAGAAAAAAGGCAACATAGTGTGGGCTTTGCAGTGAAGAATTCGCTACTGGGAATGATTGATATCCCAGCTGGAGGTAATGAAATATTATTATCACTGCGCTTGGCAACGTCTTGTGGATTTGCCACCATTCTCACTGCATATGCACCGACACTCGCTTCCTCTGATGATGTGAAGGATACGTTCTATGAGCAGCTAGACTCTGTGATCAAGGCAGTTCCAAAATCCGACTACATTTATATGCTCGGTGATTTCAATGCTCGTGTGGGCAAGGACTCGAGTTCATGGCCAGTGTGCCTTGGAAAATACAACATCGGTCGCATGAATGATAATTGGCAAAGGCTACTGGAGCATTGCACTAGAAATGACCTATGTATTACAAACTCCTTTTTTAAAACAAAAGAGATGCATAAGGTCACATGGAAACATCCAAGATCCAGCCATTGGCATCAGCTGGACTTCATTATCACACGGAGACAACATCTGAACCATACATCATTAACTCGAAGTTACCACAGTGTTGACTGTGATACAGATCATTCTTTGGTTGTTGCAAGGGTTAGACTGAGACCAAAGAGAATCTACACAGCTAAACACAAGTCTAGCCCCAGGATTAATATTATTAACACTCACGATCCTGGAAAGTGCTTTCGAATTTCAACAGCAACTTGAAGACGCTTTCAATGATACATCAGAAAATTGTATAGTAAATGATAAATGGAGTAAACTTAAGGAAACTATTTATAAAACAGCTGTAGGGGTTTACGGCACTGTGGATCATAAGAGGCAGGACTGGTTTGCGGCAAACAGCCAGATACTGCAGCCCTTGATTGATAAAAAGAAGATAGCTCTCTTAAGAAACAAGGAAAGACCAACGCGTAACACTCTGAGTGAGCTGAAGCAAGCGAGGAAGGATGTACAAAAGGCTGCCAGGCAGTGTGCGAATGACTATTGGATCAAGTTATGTGAGTCCATTCAAATCGCAAGTGATAAGGGAAACATCAGAAGCATGTATGAAGGGATAAAGAAAGCCTGTGGTCCAATGATCAAAAGAAGTGCACCGCTGAAAACCTTGACTGGAGAAATCATCACTGATAAGAAACAGCAGATGGATAGATGGGTCGAGCACTATTTAGAGCTTTACTCAAGTGAGACCAAGCTAGCGGATGATGCCCTCAACGCCATAGAGGCCCTGCCAACTCTTGACCACCTGGACACACTTCCCACTATAACAGAAGTTAAGTGTGCTATAAATGAGCTTGCATCTGGCAAGGCTCCAGGTAAGGATGGGATTCCAATAGAGGTTATCAGGAGTGGGCAAGACACACTCGCTCTACAGATCCACCAGCTAATAGAGCTATGCTGGCGAGAAGGACAAGTCCCACAGGATTTCAAAGATTCAAACATCATAACGCTGTACAAGAACAAGGGCGATCGGAGCGACTGTAACAACTATAGGGGTATCTCACTTCTGTGTATTGTTGGGAAAGTATTTGCCAGAATTGTCCTGCGCAGACTTCAAGTCCTGGGAGATCAAGTCTACCCCGAATCACAGTGCGGCTTCCGTAAGAACCGGTCTACCATTGATATGATATTCTCATTGCGACAGATGCAAGAAAAATGCCGGGAACAAAATCAGCCACTGTGTATTGCCTTCATTGACCTCACAAAGGCATTCGATTTGGTCAGTCGTGAGGGTCTGTTCAAAGCACTAAAGAAGATTGGCTGCCCACCAACTCTTCTGTCCATTGTGGAATCGTTCCACACAGGCATGAAGGGTATAATCAAGTTTGATGGCTCAACTTCAGAAGAGTTTGAAATCAAGAGTGGAGTTAAGCAAGGTTGTGTACTATCCCCCACCCTCTTTGGGATATACTTTTCACTTCTACTGAAATATGCCTTTCGTGATCAGGATGACGGTATATACATTCACTCACGCTCAGATGGTGGCCTCTATAATGCTCAGAGATTGAAGGCCAAGACCAAAATTAGCAGGGTACTAATCAGAGAGTTGCTTTTTGCGGATGATGCTGCGATTACGACCCACTCTGAGGAAGAATTACAACATCTACTATCTGCATTCTCCAATGCTTGTTCTGAATTTGGTTTAACAATTAACAAAAAGAAGACACAGATTATGTCACAAGGTGCACATGGTGTACCATCAATCTTTATTGACGACGCCGAACTGGAGATAGTAGACCATTTTACATATCTAGGATCAGAGGTAAATAGCAAATTATCCCTCGATCAGGAAATCAACATCAGGATTGGCAAGGCAGCAACAACAATGAACATGTTAGCAAAAAGAGTCTGGGAGAACAGGAAGCTTACTGCCAAAACAAAAGTCCTCGTCTACCAAGCCTGTGTCCTTAGTACTCTTCTTTATGGCAGTGAAACCTGGACAACTTACTCACGCCAAGAGAAACGTTTAAATAGCTTTCATATGCGGTGTCTGCGAAGAATACTTGGTAATAAGTGGCAAGACAAAATCACAAATACTGAAGTATTGGAAAGATCAGGTTGTGTGACGGTGTATTCCATGCTCAGTCTTCGTAGACTTAGATGGATAGGACACGTTAATAATAATAATAATAATAATAATAATAATAATAATAATAATAATAATAATAAGTCTTTATTTTCAAAGGGTTAAGAATTGGGCACGCAGGCCCGTCTGACATTCTGCCCTTCTTCTCTATTTCCTCTCATACATTCTTTCATTCAACATCACTTATGAAGCAACTTTTGACAACAAAAGAACATTAAAACGCATGAAAAATAATCAATAACAAATGACTCACTGAAGCAGTGTTTAACATGGGCATTATAAATACCTAAGGAGGGTGTAACGTGCCATACATAAGGGAATGTTTTTTGGCTAGTTGTCGTTTGAGATAAGTTACCATTATTGTCTTTTTTGTGTTATTTGTTATGGGGGCATGTAGTCTGTACTAAGGTAGTGTTCAAACAGGTTGCGAATGTATGTATCATGATTGGTGGTGTCTTTGATTTCTTGTGGAAGATTGTTCCACAACTGAGCGGCAGAGTATGCTAAGCTTGTTTTATATAAGTCTATCCTAGGTTTAGGGACATGAAGTATATTTAGTCGTTCGCTATGTCTAGCGTTATATTTAAACAATGGCCAAAGGTAGCTTGGAGCATTTTGAAATAGGATTTTGTGAATTAGTTTGGTCTTATTAAAAAGCAGGCGCTTGTGGAGTGGCAGTAACCGGAGACGTTTATATAGGTTAGAATTGTCGGTAAGCTTTTCACCATTAATTAAACGCACTGCCCTTTTCTGGAGTGAATATAGGCGTTTTGTTATTGATTTGGAGCATCCATCCCAGACTGTGGAGCAGTAATCAATATGTGTTTGTATATGAGAAGTATAGAATATCTTTCTTGTGTTTTCGTCAAGGAAATTTTTTATTTTGGCAAGTTGGTATACTTTTTTGGCTATTTGTTTAACTAGAGCATGAACATGTGAGTTAAAAGTTAGATTTTGATCTATGATAACACCCAGTGTCTTGTGCTCGGTGACACTTTCTACAGGCGTGCTGCCAATGTGCAGCTGAAGAGTTCTCTGAGAGTTTAGAGTGTGAAGTCTTTGCCTGGTTCCTATTAACATAGACTTTGTTTTAGTAATGTTAATTTGCATGCGGTTTGCATGACTCCAGTTAACTACACTATTTATTTCCTGTTGCAAGGATAATTCTAGCACATTACGATCAACAGCGTTTGTATATACTGTGCAGTCATCAGCAAATAGATCGCAGGACGACGACATATTTAATGGAAGATCATTTATATAAATGGCAAATAATAGAGGGCCAAGAATAGACCCCTGAGGTACTCCAATATTAATGGTAATGGCTTGAGATAAAACTTTATTGTGTGATACTACTTGCTTTCTGTCTAATAAGAATGATTTTATTAATGTCACTATATTAAAACTTACTTTCATTGTTTCTAGTTTTTTAATTAGAATAGTATGATCTATCATATCGAATGCTTTCCTAAAGTCTATAAACACCGCTCCACATAGAGTATTGTTGTTAATATTTTGATGCCAGTTTTCTATCATGTTTGTTAGTGCCGTATGGCAAGAATATTTTGGCCCGAAATCCTGACAGGCTGTCAACTATCAGTTTATGGCGAACTAAGTGATCTAGTGTTGTTTTGTTGATGTGCTTTTCTAGCGGTTTGGATAATGAGGATAATATGGAAATTGGTCTATAATTACTCATGAGACGATCGTCTAGAGGACCAGCTTTTAAATGAGGATACACTTTAGCGATTTTAAAGGCTGATGGGAAGTGACCTCTGGTTAGACATTGATTATATATAAAAGTTAGTGACTCGCAGATCGCCGGTGCAGCATGGCGAAGGATCCGACTACTAATTCCATCTAGTCCTGATGAGTTATTGTTTTTTAGATTACGGAGATGAGTAAATACTTCAGTTGTCGTCATTAGCGGTATGTTGGAGGAAATGTGGTCATAGCATTTGTTCTCACAGAATGATGATAATAAAGATATGTCATGAGGCGCATCTGGTATTGCAGCCTTCAGTTGGTTTATGTCGGACTGAAAGTATCTACTGAATTGATCACATGTAACCTGATTTGATGGTAATGATTGTGATGATTTGTGTTTGTTTGTCAAGGTATTAATTGCTTTCCATATATCTTTAGTGTTGGTTTTATCTATTACTATGTTCTTAAAATAGTTTTTCTTTTCCTTCCGAATAATATATTGAACTTTGTTTCTCAGACTACGGTACATAGTTAGATCTCTATTTTTGTGAGCCCTGTCGCGATCTCTCATAAGTTCAACTACCCCCTGTGTGATCCACGGGGGCTTTGTGTGATGTTTAACACGAACTTCCTTAAATGGAACATGTTTATCAAATATACTTAGAAAGGTCTTTAGCCAGTGGTCCAGAGCATCGTCTGGGTCAGGAAGCTGGTAAACATAATCTAGAGATGAGTTGACCAAATCTTGTAAGAGACGTCTCGATTGAAATTTTTGTAATTTCTATATTTTATGCTTATATGTTTGTGTTTGGGAGTTTTGGTGCCCCTTTTCGACCACGTGCAACATACTGGATAGTGATCGCTCATTGCATTGATAGGTACACTACATTCTGTGATGTTATCAGCACACGTAGTATAAATATGATCTATAAGTGTTGCAGATGATTTAGTGATTCTAGTGGCTTGTTTGACTAACTGTTGGAAATTATATGACTCTATTATGTTTTCCCATGTTTTGTTTGATTTGTTAGCGTCTATGTTGAAGTCACCTAGCAATATTATTTCCCTAGCATTACTAAAGACTACATCCATCATAGTGGTGAAATTTTCATACCAGATATTTCCTGCACTGGGGTTTCGATAAAGATAGCCAACTACTAGCGGTATGCGATTTTGAAGTTTAACCTCTATCCATACACACTCAATCTCACAGGTTTCAAAGTCTAGCCTGCGGTGGGCGTTTAAGCGAGTTGGAATATAAACTGCAATACCCGTCTCTTGTTTCTGATAGGGATCTCTTCTAATGGTTTTAAAACCTCTGATAGCGATGTCATCATCTGAGATATTGCCATTTAATCGACTTTCGCTAACGCCAAACATGTGAAAATTTTGATTAAGTATAAGTGATAGTTCGGGCAGCTTCCCTAATAGATGGCATATGTTTACATGCCCGATTCTGAGCCCATTATTCCTGAGCCAGTGTTCGTACTTATTAGACATTTCAACAATGCGTAATCACAAGTTTAAAAGCAAAACACACACACACAAAGTGAATACAACTTACGTCCCTTATTACAAAAACACACTCTAAAGTACAGAGAAACAGTAATATCTCTGTAAATATATAAAAAATACGTACACAGATCCGTAAGGAAGAGCAGTGAAGACCCCCTCACTCACCGTGAAAACACAATTAGAATTATTATAAAAGCTATACAGCTAAGTACTATCAATTAATATAAAGTCAAAACCAGTCAATGTTTGTAATAACTTATAACCTAATACGTTACTAGATCAAGTTATAACCAAATATGCAGATAAACGTTTAAGGAGAGGCTCTTTCTTGTACCGAGATCCGGTGTAGCTTTGTCCTAAGTTGCTAGTAAATACCAGGTTGTGTTGGTTGTTGGTATAGCGACATTATAAGTGCTTGACGAAGTGTAGCTGGGCTATACCGTGTGAGGTGCAACCATTCTGGATTACAATTAAATGGGTACTGATGATGTCTCATGAGTATGTAATGACTACCAACTAGAGCCTCTGGTTGGTGGCTAACAGGAGGTTGTGCTGGCACGTCGTTGTTGCTGAGAGTCGGATCCTTTCTGGGGAGAATAGGAATCATATCTTCGTAATTATTACCCTCCTGTGTGAAAGACGACGTATTTCACGGACTTGGTGTTGTGGTAGTGTCCCGTCTGGCTTGGATTTCAGGTGCAGTGGTTATGAGTGGTCTGCACACTTCTGTCCTATTTGTACTTGATGTGACGGGAGTATGTCGTCTGGCTTGAGTTTCAGGAGTAGCTAAAAGTGTCCGGCGCGATCCCGTATTGGATGTATGGTATGTCCTAGGAGGATGGATGATGGTAGAATACCAAAGGACATCTTTTTTGGTGAATTACAGACGGGTAGGAGATCTCAGGGTCTGCCTCTACTACGATACAAAGATGTGTGTAAGCGGGACATGATTGATACAGGCATTGATAATGTACATTGGGAGCACGTCGCCGCTGAACGTGTTGCATGGAGGGCAACTATCAGAAATGGAATAAAGACAAAGGAGAAAATGATTGCAGATAAAGCACACACAGAGCGTGAGAGACGTAAGATGGTGCAAAATGGTGGAAGTGACCATGTTTTCACATGCACCTACTGTGGGCAAACATTTGCAGCAAGAATTGGCCTTACCAGCCACACTCGCCACCGCCATGGATCGCAGTTATTAAGCCTTTTTGAAGCACAATGTACCAAACTATCGTCTGTCAAGACGGAAAGGTGCCAATGAATGTATATGGGGGAGGTTATGAGAAGAAATACAATTTAAAACTGACAAAGTTGATGAGAAAAGAGACAGGGAAAACAAAGAGGTCAATACTTAAATGGGTTGACCATATGGCATAATTGGGACATGAATACATATCTGACCTTAGACTGGTCAGCGTGTGAAATGGCGGATCATGACAGCCGATGCCCGTCGGTATTGCATGTGACGATGAACAATTTGTTGGGTTTTGTTCGCCCACTTCGATCTCAAGTGTAGTCCATACACGTGCCACTAAGTCTAGTGCACTTAACTGATTTTTACGTGTGGGTTAGCTTTTCCTATTACCAGTGTCCCTCGCCATCAAGCGAACCCACTCCTACTTCTGAGGTACTTGTAATTTACAATCCTTAAGTCAAGGAAGAGAAATAACAATTTAGTCCAACTGACCGGTGTGGGGGTTCGAACCCGCTACCTCGCTACCAGCACGCCGGAAGTTTAAGAGCGGACGCTATTATCCATTCAGCCATGCTGACCTCCTGATGATAATTATGATGAATCTTGTTAACCATGGATTTGTCTCTGTCTGTCTGTCTCTCTGTCTGTCTGTCTGTCTGTCTGTGTATATCTCTCATTCTCATTCTTTCCTTCTTAAACTGTCTTCCAGGATCTCGGACCATTCCCAACCCCGGTTATATACTCGTTTTACATAAGTTAATACACTTTTGTTTACATTGTTATTTCCTTCTCCTGTCGCTAATGTTCGTCAGTCTGACTTTGTTTCTGTCTGTTGTCTTTATCTGTCTGTCAGCATTCTTACATGTCTGTCTATCTGTCCTTTCGCCCGTCTGTGTGTCTCTACTCTCTCTCTCTCTCTCTCTCTCTCTCTCTCTCTCTCTCTCGCTTTCTCTCTCTCTCTTTCTGTCTCTCTCTCTCTGTCTCTCTCTGTCTCTCTCTGCCTCATTTGTCATTGTTAGTCTCGATTTCTGTCTTACTGTCTTCCCGTATGTCTGCTTCTCTGTCTCTATGTCTGACTGTCAATCGTGTCTCTTTCTGTCTTTGTTTCTCACCGTATCTCTCGCACCCCCCCCCTCTCTCTCTCTCTCTCTCTCTCTCTCTCTCTCTCTCTCTCTCTCCTTGTCATTGTTTGTCTCGATCTCTGTGTGTCGGTCTTCCTGTCTGCCTGCCTCTCTGTCAATCTTGTCTCTTTCTGTCTTTGTCTCTCACTGTATCTCTCTCACTTCCTTCCTTCTCTCTATCTCTCTGTCCCACCTCCATCCCTCCCTCCCTCCCTCCCTCCTCTTGTCCCTGTCACCAGTTATTATATCAGCCTGCCCAGGTTGAAATTTTGTATTTCCTATTTCAGTAACAATCAATACCGAAGTATTGATTCCAGCCTATTTACTTTGAAGTCACAATCCTAGAGTCAACTGCAGCAAAAGGAGTAAACCGAGAAAACGAGAAGACATCGTATTATAGCGAGAGACACATCATAAAGTGAACGATGGAATGGAAAACGAACATAAAAGTTAAAAATAGAGCACTCATAATCCAGGCCATTATTGATCGATTTGCCATTAACCCTTCACTTTTGGTGACAGATAGGGTGTCGTGAAATTGATTCTGGCGACGTGGGAATATTACCTCCAGCATATTTAGCCCGTAATATTGTCATCTTTTTTTTCTCTTTGCGTTTATGGGTTAGCTAATGTAGTTGTGACAACATACAAATACAGCGGCAGTCACAAGAAGTGGCAGAATGAAACAATGACCGAAGAATCACTTATTGGTCAAAATATTGGACATGATAAATGAACAAAATATATTACATGTGAAAATAAACTTCAGTAAAAATGAACTTCAGTGAACATAAACTTCAGTGAAAATAAACTTCTGTGAAAATAAACTTCAAGCAAAGATTGATTTGTGTTACCGGGTTCATTAGGGAGGAAAGCAAGGAAGAGAAACGCTGTAACCTACCATGCATGCCGTGGAAGGCGATTAAGGAAGGTTGGTGTGAGACTGGCTACCTCGCCCAGCAACAACCGATACCTGCAAAATGTAACTAAGGATGAACGGGCCTATACAGGGCTTGGTGTGAGTTGCTTCTGGGGGTTTATGCTCTATTCGGAGGCGGCAGGCGAAAGAAGAAGAGGAAGACGATAAAAATGTGCTGCTCAGTTAATTTTCAAAATTTGAAAACCTACACATAGTTGTAATAGTTATAGGCCGTGTGATACTAATATACACACATTTAGGTCTTCGCCGGTGCTACGGAGTTTATACATTGTACATATGTTCTCCTTATGTGATCTATTGGAGGAGACTGACATATTTTGGGAGATATCTGGGTGCATTTAAAGTGATCCTTTACAAACAGCCGCCTCTGTGGGGAAGGGGTTACGAATGCAATTCGTAATCCCGCATACCGCGTTTGAAACAACGATTGCGGGCGATTTGGCAACAGACCGCCTTGCGTTGGTTTCTATACAAAGCAATGACAAATTGCTGAACATATACACTTGCCAAGAAAACACAAACAACCAACATATGCCGGTGCTGACTGCGACGTCCTTTAAAGGATATGCAACTAACTTTATAAAGAACCGGTGCTTTGTCACATGGTTAGAACGTTGCGCTGGCAATAGCATGTATGCTGTCGGTCGCTGGTTCAAATGTGATGTACTAATACTTCCCATTCTCCCAGCAGGTTCTTGCTACGAGAGTTTTAAAATAATATACATATACAGTCAAACATCGGTTGTTGTCGTTAATCCGTCCGAAGACAATCGGCGAAACCCGAAACCGACGAAAACGAGGCAACCATTTCCTTATGGATCAATGTAAATCCAATTAATTCATTCTAGACACTCCAAAATACATACCAAAAACACATTTTATAGAGAATAAATATAGTGTTTCACATTATTTGTTTTCAGCCCCTGACGTGTCCTAACTCGCACCCTCGCCGTGCCTAGTAACACAGTGTATACGCCGCTTGAATTTTTCAAACCATAATCTGCTTGCTTTAAATCACTAAGTACACTAGCATTCGCCCCAGTCATTTTCTTAATGAGATCGGTATACAACAGTATAACCTTTTCACGTATGATTGCATTTGAAACAGAATCTCCATCTAACTGTTTTTGATTTATCCAAATTAATAATAACTGTTCGACATCTTCGGTTGTTTGCGATCTCTATTTCGTTACACGCCTTTCGCTATATTAGCCTTCTTTATTGCTTTCTTTCTCACCACAATGGAGCTTATTGTGGATGGCGACTTCCCGTACACGTGGCCGATTTCAGCAATCCTGCCGCTCTCGTATATTTCAATGTTTTCTTTCGTCAACTAGATCCTGTTTCTGGTCTTCTTCTTCGAAGGGCTACTGGCTCTAGACACTGTCTTTGGTCCCATGATGGAGCTAAAGGGAAAAGGTTAACTTAATAACAAGTGATGCTCACACAACGAGAAACAACGCCAAACTGAGCAGAAGAACGCGTGGGTCCATTTGTTTTTCACAAAATGATAGGTCGACGAAAACCGAGACAATTTTTTCCGTGAACAAAAATCTACGAAAACGGAAATCTACGAAAACCGAAGGCAACGAAAACCGAGGTCTGACTTATATATATATATATTACTTATTGACTCGTCCTCGTACCTTTTTCTACCCAGCTATGCACCGCTTTACGGGAAATCGCTAGGGACTAAGTCCACCGAAAACCCACCTTGGCGGGAGACATTTCGCGAGTGACACCGAAGTTGAATGTGAAGTGAAAACATGGTTTAGAAAACAGAGCACGCAGTTCTATGCAGTCGGTTTGGGGGGACCGATAAAACGATGGGATAAGTACATTAATGTTGGTGGAAATTATGTTGAGATAAAGGGACAATGTATATATAAAAATAAACTGGTTTCAAGTTGTTATCATCTTTAGCTATTTTTCTACAGCCATTTGTGACTTACTTATTAACTTATCCTCGTAGCTAAATTGAAACACGATCAACTAGCGGCTAGAACATAATACTAGAACATTGGGATGCAATGCGAGAGGACGAAATAAGAAGATATATTCATGTGAACTTAAAAAGACATTGAAGAAATCAAATATGATATTAGCACAAGCAACAAGGCAAGCGAAAAACCGAAAATTACACCCAGCTCCCCCCTGTGACGCTTCACGGCTAAAGCTCGAGGACAACAGAAGACGAAAGAGGAGAAATCGCATTGCGTCAACACAGGATAACGGCCGTCGCATTGCTTCGTTCTAATTAGAATGTCGGATTAGTCTGGTCTATCCCAATTCTGAGTTGGCTCATCGAACTCTTGAAGAATTCTGTTTTGCAATGATAAGACAAGACAACATGGAATAATCAAAAAAGTGACGTCGATATGAACGCTTGGCTGCCAGAGCCCAGTTATCCCTGTAATAATTTTTTCTGATGCTTCCAGCTTAAAGCAGCTTTGGGTTAATTGAGATGAGTTGTGTTGAGAGAAGGATTGACATCACTGCACTCTGGAATTGAATCCTGAGTGTCGGCCAGATTCTCTGGTCACATCCTGTCGCACCATTCTCGCTCGGGCAATGATGGTGTATCTGTTCGTCCAAGATATAGACATGCTCCCAAAGGGCCCTGACCAAGAAAAGCACGCGTGCGCACGCACACACGCACTCACGCACACACACACGCGCACACACACACACACACACACACACACACACACAAAACAGTAAATCAGCACAAAAATGGTTCAACTAACTTGATCTACATTGTTAGACGTGACTAAGGGGCAGTAAAAGCCTGCCATAATTTCCCAAAATACCAGGTCCAGAGTTCGAAATCACCTGCAGACCGATTTGGAAGTAGATCGCGAGGTACCTACACCGGGTGAAGGACATGCAACTAATATTGATAGAGACTTGAAGGCTTAGACGGGAGCACCAATGTATTTATCTGGAAGCATCCATCTTGTGCCATGCCGATAAGCATGGGGAGTCATGTTTTGCCATCTCACTCGATCACCAGAGTCGTGGATCAGCTCCGTGTTTCTGTCTCGACAATGCCACGTGGCCAAGCCATCGGGGCATTTACTTCTTGGTCTTCCCCTTGGTCTCTTCCCATCGATCTTGCCAGTTGTCACCAAGTTCTCCAATTCATTTCTTCTCATAACATACCAAAAAATTTTTTGACTATCTACGTTTAATGTCTCTAATCAGGTTACGATCTTCATTTGTTTCTTGTAGGACTTGTTCATTGGTTTTTCTGTCTGTCCATGGTAATCTTTGCATTTTACTCAGAAACCATATTTTCACAGCCATCAGATGTTTTTCAGCTTGTCTGCTAAATGTCCATGCTTCACATCCAAATAAAAGTACAGGTTCTATGTAACAATTCAACACTCATTTTCTCGTTTCAATTGATATATTTTTATTGGTCAGTATATTTTTCATCTTGCAAAAGGCTACCTTCGCAATGGCAATTCTTGTTCTAATTTCTTCAAGGCATCTCCCATAAGATGTTATGACTGTTCCAAGATAACTGTACCGATTCACTTGTTTAAGAATATGCCCATTTACTTGTATATTACATTGTGGTATTTCTTCCTTCCTAGTGACGACCATAATCTGTGTCTTCTTACAATTCAATTCTAACCCTAGTTGTTCATTGTGTGCAACAACCGCATCTACTAAATTTTGCAGGTCCTGTTCATTGTCTGCAGTCAAGACTGTATTATCTGCATATCTAATGTTTATTGATGTATCGTCCCACAATGTTGATTCCTTCCATATCTTCTATAGTTCTGAAAATATTTTCACTGTACAGGGAAAAAGGATCTGGAGACATTACACATCTTACATAACTCATTATACTAATTGTTCGATGTTGATCACATTCCAAGGCTCCTGATATCTTTGGAACTGCACTAAATACATAATTACATAATTCATAATTTGTATCTCCAGTATCATATATTGTATTCAGGAGTATAGTAACTTTATCTATTATGTATTCTTCTAAAGCATTAATCATTTCAGTTGTGATGCTGTCTGAACCGGGGGTCTAGCCAGTTTTCATATGGTTAAGAGCATTCTTAACCTCCATCTTCAAAATTGATGGTCCTTCATTATTAATTTGAATATCATACTGTTCTTCTCTGTTATCATCATAAAGGTATTTCACATGATCTGACTATACATGTAACATCTGATTTTTTTATATTATGGCAGCCAGCTGTTGTACGTGTTCTTTGATTAGTAAGCTCCTTAATTCTTTTGTGCATTTGTTTGGTATTTTTATTGCTGTGTTGTTTTTCAATTTCTATGCAACGTTTCTCGAGCCATGCTTCTTTTGCCTCCTTACATAATGTTCTGACTTTTCTGTGAATTTCTTTCTATTTGGCAGGATTATTTTTGTTCTGTCTTCTTGTTTCCATCAGCTGTAAACTTTCTTCGGTCATCCATGCCTAACGACCCACTTTCTTTAATTTTGGAATAGTTTTTTCTGCAGCACAGCTTATTGAATTCTTCAACATTTCCCATTGACCATCCACATCTTGAAATAGGATCTCTAGATCAGACAATGTATCAGATTTGTTCTTTACTTCTATGTTAACATTATCTTGTATTTCTTCGTCAGTTTTCAATTACGACACACCATATTTAGTGTTTCCGGTTGTGTCACATAATTCTTGGAAGGGTCGATCAATGAAACACTGTTGAGGCCTTTGTCTACCAAGCCGCCGGCATTCTTTGATGTGTTCTCGATCGAGAGAAAAAGACTGTTGCGTCAGTTGTTTACGGGCGGCAACCATTCTTGTGAAGTTGGAGACAAATTGTCTGGGGGGGAGGGGGGGGGGGAGTCGGCTAGATCTTTGTTGTGAAGAAATGAATTTCTCTAGATCACAGGCCGGAGGGACTTTTGAAGTACGGGAAACCAGTCCCGAGATGGAGACGGGAAGGCCACCTGTTGTTTACAGCGAGTGACGCCATCTAGGCACAGTAATAAAACTGGCTGGGTAACCAACTTTTGGGAAGTCGACCAAGTGTTGTGAAAACTTTACGGACGTGTGTGTAATGTTCCTGGCTGGATTATAAAGAGAGGCTACAGTGTCTTGTGTTAATTTACATTGGCGGACATTTACCCGTTGTGTGGTTGAGTAGTCTCAATTTTCGGCCAGACTCAATATATGGTAATTTAGTGATTTAGACCCAAATGGGATTATTCTTGGGAATCGAGTGTAGTCATGTGCATTAGGAGAATGTAATATAGGAGTGTCGGCAACAGTAGGCAATCGCTTTATTAAACTAGCTAGTGTAAGATATCAATTAACTCAGCTGGTTGAGAGTAATGTGGTGGGGTGATGTTTGGAGAGATTGAGGATGGTTGGGGGATAGGGGCAATGTCCAATGGTAGGATCTTCCAGTGGGGTGTCTACTGGGTTTCTGCACTTTGCCTTTGGTCTTTCCTTGTCTTACCATGACTCAGACCGAGGTGATGAGCTTCTCTGCCCTATGACAGAGTTTAGTCGCTGTTAGAGATCTGAGTGCGGCCGTCGGCCTGCACTCACCTAATAAATGTCAGTATCGGGTGGCTCTCACCAGGTGTATTCTCTCTTCAACAGGTTCCACTCCGTTCACCAAGAGAACAAGCTGAAAAGTCATTGACTAAGATTATGGCTAATTCATTGAGGAAAGTTTTACTCGGCGGCCTTTGCACTGGGCCCATAATCAAAAGGGTCTGCAGGAACATGGCTCTGCTGAGCAGGAATCGATATTTATCTGGGAATGAATCCTCAGAGATAGGGTTCACCAAAGTTGAGTGAAGTTATTTTCCATACCACATGTAACAAGAACACTAGTAGTCATAGAGGGAAGTTTAACACCTAACATAGCGTTTTCTCAGTTAGTGGATGCCTGTGGAACTTTAAACATTAACATTGTCATCGGGAAAATCCATGACAATTACCTATGAACAATTTTGTTTCAAGTGACAGTGATCCGTATTTCACGATACAAGGATGGTTAGATCGCAGAACTGTAGTGACATTTAGCTACACGGTGTGTGACAGATTCAGAGTCAGTATTGGACTATATCCATTTGTGGTGACCAGATATCTGGATTATCAGGGAGCTACTGGAGGAAGTCCACACCTGGCCGGAGTGAAACATCTTTCGGTGAGGTCATTGTGTACTGAGCTATGGTTATGTTGTGTGGCCATTATTGGGATGATCAGACGTTGCTCCTGAGCTGTTCGGTCTGATTCTGCAGAGACACTAGAGTATACGACATACATTCTACACCTGCACTTCGCACATACATACACTTTTCTTCATTAAATTAATTTGTTATTGATTTTTAGAAGCTAGAGTTGTGTGGTATGTTGTGTTGGAGAAGGATGAGAGGGGGCATGGTCCAGTGGTGAGAGAGAGAGAGAGAGAGAGAGAGAGAGAGAGAGAGAGAGAGAGAGAGAGAGAGAGAGAGAGAGAGAGAGAGAGGGGATCCAGTGACTGACGGGGTGTTGTGGACGGAAATCTAGTGGATTCTCCAGAATAATGATATGGGGTTAACAGAATGTGGGTGTTGATTCCCCTCACCCCAGGGACGACACTAAAGACTTACGACAGGTTGTAAACTTGACTTTCTGTAACTTTACCCTCTGTGTGCCTGTAATTAATCTGTGATCACTATAACAGTCTTGTCACGAAAATAAACTTGATGTTCGATCAATGACAACCAAGACCCGACATTAGTCTGCAAAAACAAGCAACCCTTTGATGTTGTATGGAATGAGAAAAATACGTCGCGTCAAACTGTCTGCCTACGGTCGGCATTTCTGTATGATGTGGATTGTTCGAGAAACAAATACGTCGCGTTACAATGTCTACACCGGTCGGCATTTTGTTAACAAATTGTTGCTCGAGACGAACAACGGCGTCATCTGTCTGCAAGGCGGGAGACGGCTTTTGAAGTGATAGACGGAATGTCTGACTAGAAGCGGGATGGAGTCTGTGATGTGGGGAGAAGGTCTCTGGCTCACAGACAGCCAGGATCTTTGTTGTATGAGACAAAGAATTCCCCAGATGAAAGTGAACTGGACGGCGGATTGATTCCAGTCAGTCGAAAACAGGCGGAGAAAACCAGACTCTGGACTGATTGGCGTCTAGACTTGTTGGTGACGTCACTCCAGCCCAATATAAAAAGCGTTGCGGTAAACAAGTGGAGTTAGTCGATCAAGATTTCTGAAGTGGGAAAGATCGGTGCAGTTTTCCGAGTTGTGCTCAATGAAAGAAACTAGAGTGTCAAATGGTTGATATTTATCGGCGGACATAGATCCAGTCTGTGATTGCCTAGTTTTGATTAGCAACCGGAATAGGCATATGGTAGGCTATTAATCATATCTAACTTAGAGTATGATTAGGAATAGAGTACAGTACTGTGCGGTGATATAATGTATTATAGGTGCGGTGATATAATGTATTATAGGTGTGGTGATATAATGTATTATAATTAGTGATAGAATGTTCTATAAGTGCGGTGCTAGAAAGTATCATAGGAGCGTCGGCACTAGTATTCTATTGTGTGGCTTCAACTAGCTTGTCTGATATATCATTTTACTCAGGGAGTTGAGGACAATGTAGTGGAGTAATAATTAGAGAGATTAAGGATGGTTGAGAGGGAGGAGAGGAATGTGAAATGGTAGGATCTTCCAGTAGGGCATCTGCTGGGTTTCTACCCGTTCCTTTATTCTTTCCTGGTGTTGCTATGTCTCATATCATATGATGAGTTATTTGGCCGTATGACAGAGATCGGATCTCTGTTATAGATCTGAGTGCTGCTATTGGCCTACACTCACCTAATTCCGGCCAGGACTGAGTTGCCCTCACCATAGTATTCTCTATTCTACAGGTTCCATTTACAGGTCCACGTATGTGTGCTATGATTTTCAACAGTGAAGCTAACACAGTTTAGAAGATGATGGCTCAGAGTTTGAAGACAGAAGTTGCTGAGAGGCCGCTACATTGGGCTTATACCCAAGTTGGTTTGCGGGAACCTAGCTTCTGCTGAGCAGGACATGCTGATGAGATTTATGTTTAGCAAGTGATAGTTGTATCACTGAACAGTCAGAACATTGTAGATATACACTACTGATACCAGGAACATTCATACAAAATTTATCCTGATACCTAGAACATTCAGAGTGTGGTGTTAATATGGAGAATCTTTAAAACCAGTGACGCTAGATCCATTAAGATTTCCCCAGTAACAGTGACAATAGGGTTAGAATTTTCTGATTAACAATCAGTTAAATAACAGAGGAAATTCATAGTGTGAAGCAGATTGAAGACTCTCATTAGACAGTGTTTGTCATGGGTGTCAAAGCATCCTAGTGGTTAAAGAGACAACGGAGGAAGTCTTCACGTGACCGGAGGAGCATCACCTTGGCGAGGTTGCTTGTCTGGAATACATGGTGCTAGTGTGTTCTCAGCACAGTGATGAGAATGACTAAACTCCTGAACACTGATCTGAGTCTATAGACACTTTAGAGTACACGTCACACATTCTACACCTTATACACACACACACACTTCTCCTACATATACTCTTTGCTTTAATAAATTTCGTGTTTTTTATTTGTTGAAGCTAGAGTTGTCAAGTATGTTATGTTGGGGAAGAATGAGAGGGGGCATGATGCAGGAGTGAGTAAGAGTGAGAAGAAGGTGTCTTCAGATTGAGGGAGTGTTGTGGACGCAGTCTGATGGATATCTCCAGGATAGAGATATTGAATTAAAACAAATGTGGGTGTTGATTCCCCTCACTCCAGGGACGACACTAAAGTGGTAAAGAAGAACAAATAACTACTACGACATTCATTCTTTACACACGACAAGTCTGCATTGGGTATTGTTGTTACGACTGTTAGCGCATTTCGAAGTCTTCTGCTAATCAGGATGTAATCTATCTGGTTTTTAATCCTACTGTCTGGACTCCTCCATGTCCATAATCTTCTAAGATGCTGTTTAAACCAGGTGTTTTCTACAAACATTTCTTGTTCTTTTGCCCATTCTACAAGTCTGTATCCTCTTTCGTTTCGCTCTCCCAAACCACGGTTGCCTACACTGCACTCATCGCCTTGATTTCCAGATGTTGCTTTGAAATCACCCATTATAATATTTATTTCTGATTTTTTACATTTCTTCAAAGCACGCTCCATGTCATTATAAAATTTATCTATACTTTCTTCACTGCATTCACTAGTTGAAGCATATATTTGAATGACATTTATTTTTAAAAGGTCTTCTGTTTAATTTATCTGGAAGCAATAACTATTATATTCTGATAACTGCTATCAGGAACTAACAAGGGTTATCCTAGTCGAATAATTAGACAAATACAAACAACGCAAAGGAAGAAACAAACCTTGCAGGTAGACAAGGGCTAATGAAGAGTAACTCAACAGAAATGGATGTCGAAATACTATACAATGCGACACATGCCTGTCAAAAGAATGCAACGTAATCAATTTTACTATTATATTGTTATGTTCATAGTTTCACCCTCCTCTTCCTTCTCATTGTTTATTTCTCAAATACACTTTTATGTTCTGCACATAATTCTAATAAAGCTCCATTATTTTCCGCTGATGAGTTTTGTCAACAGCGTCATTTTTCGAAATTATCTGCACTGCTAATTTCTAGTGTTTGCTTGTCCACATTCTGTAATCTCGATCGATAAGATTGCATTCCCTACTTGCACATAAGGAAAACATTGCACTTGAAAAGACGTCCCAACGTCCCCTAATTGATGTCTGATCTAAGCAATTCTTCAATCTTGTTCGATGGAACTTTCTGTAATACAGATTGCTTTGCAATGTAAGGAAATCAATCTTCCTGACATATTTAGTAGCATGATGTGTATTGAGTATATACGTCTTCTTCTTCTCTTCCTCCATTTACCTTAGTGAAGTGTTGGATGTGAATACGAGTATATACTTCCTCTTCTTCTCTTCCTCCAGTTACCTCAGTGAAGTTTTGAAGTGTATAAGAGTGTATACTTCCACTTCTTCTCTTCCTCCAGTTACCTCAGTGAAGTGTTGGATGTGAATACGAGTATATACTTCCTCTTCTTCTCTTCCTCCAGTTACCTCAGTGAAGTTTTGAAGTGTATAAGAGTGTATACTTCCACTTCTTCTCTTCCTCTATTTATCTCAGTGAAGTTTTCGGGTGTAGATTAGTAAACACTTCCTCTTATTCCTTACCTCCATGTACCCCAGTGAAGTGTTGTTCATGTATATAAGTAAATACTTCCTCTTCTTCTCTTCCTCCACTTACCTCAGTGAAGTTTTGGGGTGTATACGAATATATACTTCCTCTTCGTCTCTTCCTCCATTTACCTCAGTGAAGTGTTGATGGTGTAAATTAGTAAATACTTCCTCTTCTTCTCTTCCTCCATTTACCAAAGTGAAGTTTTGGGGTGTATACGAATATATACTTCTTCTTCGTCTCTTCCTCTATTTACCTCAGTGAAGTGTTTAGTAAATATTTCCTCTTCTTCTCTTCCTCTATTTACCACATTGAAGTGTTGAGGGCGTATATTAGTAAATACTTCCTCTTCTTCTCTTCCTCCATTTACCTCAGTGAAGTGGTGGAGGTGTATGTGAGTATATACTTCCTCTTCTTCTCTTCCTCCATTTACCTCAGTGAAGTTGTAGGGTGTATACAAGTGTATACTTCCTCTTCTTCTCATCCTTACATTACCTCAGTGAAGTATTGGGGGTGTATATGAGTAAATACTTCCTCTTCTTCACTTGTTCCATTTACCTCAGCGAAATGGTGGAGGTGTATGTGAGTATATACTTCCTCTTCTTCTCTTCCTCCATTTACCTCAGTGATGTGGTGGGGGTGTATATGAGTATATACAAGGTAAAGTAAAGTACTCTTTTACATGCATTAAAGCGCATTGAGAACATGATGTTAGACCCATATTTTTTGATATGCCAATCGCCATACGATGGACGATATGTTCAGAATCACACCTTTATTTCCCAAAACATTTCGTGGTACCAAATTTAAGCTGGATCGACATGAGAAGACAAATGCATTGCTTTTAAAATACGCCTTGACGGGCTTTCGTACCCAATACCACAGGGCCCTCAGGCGAGCGTCTGACGATTACGCTACCGGAGTTCCATAGCCGAAAGTAGGTTCCAACAAATGTCGTAGAAAACAGAAGGCGGTCGGAGTGATTTAAACCACATGGGACCAGTATATGACGAGCTAGCTATAAGAAAATATGGGGCTAGCACTATTTACCCATAGTCTGAATGTGTGGAGAAGGGCTATTTTCCTTGTTGTTTGCTAATGAACGATTTTATTATTTCTACGTAGATCACATCCTATCATCATCATGTGTCATGCCGGTAAGCGTGGAAGTCATGTTTTGCCATCTCACTCGATCACCAGAGTCGTGGATCAGCTCAGTGTTCTTGTCTCGACCATACCACGTGGTCACGTCAGGGGTTAAATGTATATAGAGCACATAGAGTTGGTGCTGCGCCTCTCCGCATAGCACATGGTGATACTCATGATGAAGGCGACTACGATGCTGATGATGATGCCGAAGATGATGATAATAATGATGCTGATGACGATTAGGGACATATGCAACTGAAACTAGATCACTCATCAGAACTAAGAATAACGTCAAGTGATTATGAGCATGTTGTTACAAAAGGCAGAATATGGAGTTTTACCTTATGTGGAATGAAGCAAGATAAGAGAATCAATGCTAGACAGAGAAAATTGCACATAAAGAGATTAAACAGCTGGACATCAGATAATAATATAAACAACATCAAAAAGTGAGCTGAATGTCCTTTGCAGGACGTGGCAATCAGCTCAGCATGCTTTGACTGTTTGTGGGATTCTAGACTATTTTATGTTGAAAGTTCAATAACCAGTGATTTACATACAGCCGACGCTGTCACCGAACAAGAAAAAGAAGGAGGAGGAGGATGAGAAGCAGGAGAGGAAGAAGAAGATGGAAACGAAGAAGAAAACGGACAGAAGGAGTGGGAGGAGGATGAAGAAGAGGAGGGAGAGGAAGTGGAGAAAAAGTTGGTATTGTTAACATTATTGTAGTTGTTCTTGTTGTAGTTGTCATTATTAGGAAGATTATTATTATTATTGCTGTTGTTGCTGTTGCTGCTGCTGCTGTTCTTGCTGTTGTTAGTGTTATTATGACGAATAATATTATTATTTCTGCTGCTACTGCTGCTGCTGTTGTTGTTGCTGCTGCTACTACTATTGATTGTATCTCCTTTTGTGGAAATATTCTGTGACAGTCAATATAATTCTATCAAAACTAGATGATTTCCACACATTACTTTGTTAAATACAGTGTTTTAGCTAAATGCTTCTGGCTGCTAATTCCCCCAATTTCACTCCTCCACTATTTCAATCGTGATCAATGTTCAGCCTTTTCTGTTGGCATGAGGTCATGGCAGTCTGCAGAAGACCTTGACCTGCCCGAGATGCGTCTGCCCAATCTTCAGCATGCCACGGCATGTCTTCTGGGATACCACATACATATACTTAAACTTGCGTTGCTTGCTTCTGAACAATAATTGTTACTTACAGGTGAAGGGAATATCAGCGACTCCCATATCCTTCGGGCTATTGAAACAGCACGTCAATTAATTCATTGGTATTGATTTGCACCCATAGAAGACGTGGACAAGAAGTGGAGATCGAAACACACTAGTTCCTTCAGCGAAGAGATACACTTAAGGTAAGAGAAAATCAGCTAATAACCCATTTCCATATCTTGAGGGGTATTTGGTATAATGTGTTAGTTCTGTCATTCTCTATTGAGTTCAATCAGTCGCCTGTCCTTTCTCCAGGACGTTGCAATCATCCCGATCACTGTAGCTGTTTATGATTTTCTAGGCCATTTACGTTCAGTAGCATGTCATATACAGATAGAGAGAGATAGAGAGATAGAGAGATAGAGAGAGATAGAGAGAGATATAGAGAGATAGAGATAGATAGAAAGAAAGACTGAGAGAGATAGAGACAGAGAGAGACAGAGAGAGATAGAGAGGGATATATATATATATATATATATATAATATATATATATATATATATATATATATAGAGAGAAGAGAGAGAGAGAGAGAGAGAGAGAGAGAGGGAGAGAGGGGGAGAGATAGAGAGAGCTGGACAGGCGGGCGGACGGCGGACGGACGGACAGACGGACAGACGGACAGACAGACAGACAGACAGACAGACAGACAGACAGACAGACAGACAGACAGACAGACAGACAGACAGACAGACAGACGGACGGACGGGCGGGCGGGCGGGCGGGCGAGCGGGCGGGCGGGCAGACAGACAGACAGACAGACAGACAGACAGACAGACAGACAGACAGACAGATAGATAGATAGATAGATAGATAGATAGATAGATAGATAGATAGATAGATAGATAGATAGATAGATAGATAGATAGATAAACATCAATGGAAACACAATTGCCAACACACCAACAACAATATTGAAATCCGAAGTTAAGCCCAAGGGGGATTGTTACACAGAATACCACAGTGCAGTCGGCATTGTTCTTACCTACATGTGATGACGACATTTTTGCTTGTGTCAGCTCGCTCGATGTACTTACTAATTGTCGCATTATTACAGTGTTTACCTTTGCCTTCATGGTTACAAATCACCATTTTGAGCGCTATTGACTTACTAGGATAGAAATCTCACTAGAATTGTCCAATAGTATAGTTTACTATCGATTGTGAGTAGTATATTTTACCATGAAGGGTGAATTTTATAGCTGACTATAGACTGTGAATGGCAAAAATGTTGGGTATTGTGAGAAGTATAATTTGTTAAGGGTTTTCAAATAACGACAGTGCCTCGCTGCAGGAACAAGTGTGCCTTGAAGCGTGAGCAACTTCACGCATCGAAGCACATTTGTTCCTGCATCTAGACACCATCGTCATATGGCGATGACAGGTTCGAATCCCGGTAGGCAACTACAGTTTTCAATTTTAAGAGTCCGTACGTTGTCTAGTGCGTTTTCTAGTTTCTACTTCTTTATTACTTCTATTTCTATTAACGCCAAACAATTTAAGTTTGTTTATTTATGAACGATCTTGGTAGCCTCTACTAAGGGTTCCCCAATTGAAACATCTTTATATATCTCGCTGTCTTTTTTAGTTCACTTAGTGGTCAGTGAATTGCTCCTTTCATTGTTGTTTCTTTGGACCAGAAGGTTTGCCTTGTTGTGTCGTAATGGGGCAGTTTGGTGTATGTGATCTCCTGACTGGATCGCCAATTCACAAGTGCACAAGGCTGATATATCAATTTTAAATTATATATACTCGTTACTGTGTCATAGACTACATACTGTTCTGAGGCGCAGAATAATTATTTGTTCTGATTTGTCCATAAAATGGTAATCGTCCTGTGATGGTGATGGTGGATTTCTGATTGATTTTAATGATTCTTTATTTCTTTTCTTTTGGTAGTATGTAACTGGTACATCCGATAGTTTGTCTGCTGTACATTCCTTATATATAGGAATTGTATTGGCACCTTGTCTAACAAGTCTGCTATTGTGCTTAATAAAATAACCTCTCATCATCATCATCAAGTGCCGTGCCGGCTGGCGTAGGCGTTCATGGCTCTCCACAGATCTCGGTCTTGGTTTTCTGGATCAACTCTGCTGCTGATATTTCTCCTTGCCACCGTCTCAATCCATCCAGCATCATTTCTCTTGGTCTGCCTCTGCCTCTATTCCCCTCGATCTTTCCAGTTGTCACGATGTTCTCCAATGCCTCTCTTCTCATTACATGACCAAAGAAAGTTGTTTGTCTCTTTTTTATTGTTGTATATAGTGTTCTAGTTTCATTAGTCTGTTTCAGGCAACCTCTCCAGAAGAAAAAACCAGGGGGCCTGCCTAGTTTACTCCAGAGGAAAAGTAACTGCAACACATCTGGAACAAGACAACATTCGGCGCTAACAGAAAGCAGGTAGCACTGTCTGCTGTTATACGGTAAGCTCAGTGATCATGAAAGTAATTCTGATGATATTAATACTTCTTCTTACTAAGGAAAAATATAAACAAAGACAGAACTTGAGAGTCCCAGCTCTACAACATGATTAGCTTCACAGCAGAGCCACTGCTGAGAGAGAGAGAGAGAGAGAGAGAGAGAGAGAGAGAGAGAGAGAGAGAGAGAGAGAGAGAGATTAATATAAAAGCAGAGAGAGAGAGAGAGAGAGAGAGAGAGAGAGAGAGAGAGAGAGAGAGAGAGAGAGAGAGAGAGAGAAACGGTCGTGATCTAAATTAAACGCACAAGATTAATGTTCCAATCAGACAAATATGGATGGACAACAAAACTGGTGATCTGAAAAAGGCGGGCATTTCAAAATGGTAGCAGAATGACAGTGGCACAAAACATGGGAAAGGCAGTTTTCAGCCATTACCCTTGAACGCTCGAAAAAGACTATAAAAGAAGGTTGTGAGGTAGCCGAAGACGACGATATTTAGGTGGTGACAACGATGAAAAATGAAAGGCATAGGAACTTCATTGAAGCCTTGTCTTTTGTTTCTCCTGCCTTCATATCCCCATTAAAGGATAGATCCTCAACCATTTCACTCCAAGACTGTCGCTATTTCCTACATCGCCCTCCATAGCCAGTCAGTAATTTAGTAAAGGACCCGTTCACACGCTTTAGCTGATTCAGTGCAAAAGAAAAAGTAGGTTTGGACTAAACACGGTGCACAATGAAATGTTTTTAAAAAGTTAGTACCTTTACAGGACATCGCAGTCAACTCCAACATTTTTTTTTAACGTTCATAATCTCTTGCAATGTTTACATTCAGTGGTTTGCCTTTACTTTCTGAACGACCGGCATCTTTGCCATTTCGCTAAACAACCAACCCAAGGCGGTCTGCTGCCAAATCCCACCAGCTGTGTTTCGAACGCGGTATGCGGGATTACGAACTGCTCCCGAAACGCCCTCGCCACGGAGCCGGCACAATCACATCAACAAATATTATAATGTACATTTCCGTTCACTGAGCAGTGAAATTACGAAAGATACCACGAAACAAAACAAATCACAAGATGACCTTAATATGGCGATATATAGTCCTTCTGCCCAAATGGAAGGTCATAACTGACGATATGTTATTCTTCGGCACTGAATCAATTAATGAGCGCTGGGTGTGTCGTGCTAGATCCAACATTTGTTTGGATCAACAGGAAATCGGTGGATGTCGTCAGTATCATCCATCCATCATGTGCCATGCCGATCAGCGTGGGCGGTCATGTATTATGCCGACCGCATTTATTTCCCAAGAAATTTCTGGAATCCATTATTTAGGCTCGCTCAACCAGGGAGCCCATGTAAGTTTTAAACATTCGATTCCCCCACCTCCCCCCGATGCAGATTGAATCCATAACCACCAAGCCACCAGTAGAGCGTCTAACCTCTACTCAACTGAGGCTAGCTTCCCCCATGGTCCTCTCTATATTATTCATCGCTGTCTCTAATGTTGAGGTCTCTCTCTCTCTCTCTCTCTCTCTCTCTCTCTCTCTCTCTCTCTCTCTCTCTCTCATTCTCTCTCTCTCTCTCTCTCTCTCTCTCTCTCTCTCTCTCTCTCTCTCTCTCTCTCTCTCTCTCTGTTTCTTGTATCCTCTGAGTCCCATAAAATGCCTTTCAACTTACGCAGTCGCCAGGTGTTCTGTGTGACTGATACAGTGCCTTCTTCTTTTCTTCCCCTCTTGACTGGCTGGAATCTGGCTAGTAACAATAACCTCCGCATTAGTGATTCTGCCATACCAAATATAGCCCTTCTATCATGTTAAGGCACTGGTTAATAAATGTGTGTAGTGTATTACTAATTGATTTAGTCGTTCTCTAAGTTTCTGGTCCATACAACATCACTGACTTAACATTCTAGTTAAATATTCAATGTTCGGTGTTAGGTTAAATTTATTATTAATTTATTTAGTCATTCTCCAAGTTTCTGATCCATTCAATAGCACTGACTTGACATTCTAGTTAAATATTCAATGTTCGGTATTAGGTTAAATTTATTATTAATTTATTTAGTCATTCTCCAAGTTTCTGATCCATTCAATAGCACTGACTTGACATTCTAGTTAAATATTCAATGTTCGGTGTGAGGTTTAATGTATTATTAATTGATTTAGTCATTCTCCAAGTTTCTGATCCATACTGACTTAACATTCTAGTTAAATATTCAATGTTCGGTACATGGTTTAATTTATTATTAATTGATTTAGTCATTCTCCAAGTTTCTGACATCAATAGCACTGACTTAACATTCTAGTTAAATATTCAATGTTCAGTGTATGGTTTAATTTATTATTACTTGATTTAGTCATTCTCTAAGTTTGTGATCCATACAATAGTTAGTTAGTTAGTTAGTCGACAGATCATCCTCACTGCACATCGAACCACTCAGTTCATAAGTGCTCGGATCCCCTCCTCAGCAAATCCCGCAGCGTGTAGCGGCTAACGACACCAGTTCTGTGTTGGTTTATCAGTCTTCTTTGGCCTCCTGCGTAGTGTTCTTGTTTGGCCACCCCTCTTTTAATTTGCTGTTCTCGCAGTCTGGCCATGGTTGTAGATTCACAGTCATCACTTGGTTCTCGCAAAAGTCTTACTTCTCATAGACAATTCAGAACGTCAGCCTGGTCCATGGCGCGTCCGCCCTCCACAGTAGCGTTACCTGCGAGCTTGTCAGCCCGCTCATTCCCTTGTACTCCCGCATGCCCTGGCACGAAGATGAAACTAATCTTTGCCAGCCGAGACCGCTCCAGAGACAGCAACCATTCTCTTTGGATCTCCCCCCCCCCCCCCCATCTCCAGCCTCTTGAGCATGTTCATTGAGTCGCTAAGGAAACATGCCCTAGTGAATGTCTGTGTCTCGAGTCATGTTATTGCTTTACTTACTGCCATGACTTCCATAATCAGGCTACTTGTGGTCTCAGCAGAAGCACCAGAGTCCTCCTTCACAATTCTCCCTCAGCCTGAGCCGTAAAGGCCCATGAGCTTCTCACATGTCGGACGACCGACCCATCTATGTAAATGACAGCATCACCGTCTAGCGAATTCTCGAAAATCAACGCTTGTACTTCCGCCTCCACAGCTGCCGGGTTTTCTTGTCTGCATTTTCTGTCTAGTTGGATGCAAACTGAAAAGGATGTGCAGAAATCTGTTGGCACCTGTACCCACTCCTCGCCAGGTTCTAAGTCCTCAAGTGAACACAGCTGTTGAAGAATGTCTTCGGCTTGACCCATCCACGACCGTCCTCTTTTTAAACTGCTGCCCTTCACCTTCATAATTTCACTATGCAGTGGATGTTGTGTGTTTGCGTTAACTCCGAGGTAGGCGCGAGCTCTGCAGACTTGTATTCTGTCTTCAATGGTTGGAAAATCAAGAAGGTAGCGCATCGCCCTGCATGCTGTATCTCTTGTACATCCAAGAATAATGCGCATATTTTCATTCTGTATCCTTTCCATCCTTTCTATCTGCTTACCCTTGAGAGTCAGGATTGCCATCGCATACTCAAAAACAGACATGACCAGCCCTTCGTATAGAAGACATAGATGGCGCTGCTCACAGTTTGCTGCCGCCATAACCCGCATCGCAGCCAACCCCCACTTGGCCTTTGTTATCACCTGGTCTATGTGCTCATTATAAGCAAGGATTCGATCAAACCGTATCCCCAGGTAATTCATTGCCTACGTTCTTTCCACCGTCTCTGAACACAGATTTACAATTGGTGTTGGAGTGTTGACAATATGATTATTCAACGAGAACCAAGTCACTGTTGCCTTTGTTGGGTTGACCATTGCCCCAGCCTCAACACACCAAGTACTTATGCGATTGAGTTCGGTTTGTAGTTCCACAGCAACCTGATCCATACAATAGTACTGACTTAACACTCTAGTTAAATATTCAATATTCGGTCTTAGGTTTAATCTATTATTGATTGATTTACTCATTCTCCAAGTTTCTCTGTGATGCAATTCGAAATGAAATATCCAGATCTGCTGCTATGGCGGTACTTCTCCTCCACGACAACATTAAACCCCAATCGGCTAAAATTCCCCAACTAGAGTTAACTACTTCCTGGACACCAGCTCCGACCAAGCCCCGAGAGAGGTCCACTTCATTGGTCGGCTAAAACATCACCTTGGCGGCAAAGGGTTCGCTGATGACGATGAAGTTGAGGATGAGACGTTAACTTGGCTTAAGCATTGGTTCACAAACTCCAATGCTGCAGATAATGGGAACTGATAAAATATTGGAATAAATGCATACTCGAGAAAATTTTGTTGAGAAATAAAGATAGATGCAAGTTTAATATTAATTTTTGTTTTTCATGTTCTATTATGTGGATCTGCTACTGTTGTTTTGAAAAAAGTGTCCGTATGAAGTTGTTTTGTTAGGAAGCACTACTTGCACCTTGATAAATAACATTGACTATTTCTAAGACGCTGGCATAAAAACTGAATTTCTCATTATATTCCATAAGCCTTCACGCCAGACTCGATCGAAGATCTTTGTGAAATAATCACAGGTGCTATAAATCTAATTTTGTTTGTAGCTTTTCTCGTTTAACAATGCTGCATAAACAGTCTATTTGTCCTACTCTTTCTGAAATTCCAATAACCGAAGAATTTTTTAATTTGCGCAAAGTACACATTCTTCATAGTTTTCAACCCTAAGTCTTGATTTTTGATTCCCTAATCCAGGATCGTAGAGGAATTATAAATAATGTTCCCTTGACGCAGGATTACAGAGGAAGTGTGTGTGTGTGTGTGTGTGTGTGTGTGTGTGTGTGTGTGTGTTTGTGTGTGTGGGTGGGTGGGTGGGTGGGTGGGTGTGTGTGTGTGTGTGTGTGTGTGTGTGTGTGTGTGTGTGTGTGTGTGTGTGTGTTTATATATATAATTATATCGGAACGGTCATAACATCTATGGAAGATGCCTTGAAGAGATTAAAACGAGAATCTCCATGGCAACGATAGCCTTTTGCAAGATGGAAAACACACTGACCAATAAAAAAAAAATACGCAAAGAAAAACGGAATTTTGAGGTGTTACTTAGAACCTGGTCTGCAAGGTGTGGAATGCGCATGGCCCTGCAACCACCACGGTTAGGATCGGCTAGCCTCTCCCAGTAGGGGTGAAGAGCGAAAATTAGTTGCCTGCCGATGACCCGCAGACTACACAAGTCAATCCCCACATCCACGCGGTGCAGACCGGGCAACCATGACCGCGAGGTTATAGGCTAACGGGGATATGGCTCGATATAGGGATTGGACTCCCTATGGTCAGATTAATGTCCTAAACCTGCGACTGGCCTAGCAAGTCGACAAGTGATCTTCATACTCCATCCATCCATCCATCATGTGCCATGCCGGTAAGCGTGGGCGGTCATGTTTTGCCATCTCACTCGATCACCAGAGTCGTGGATCAGCTCTGTGTTTCTGTCTCGACCATGCCACGAGGCCAAGCCATCCAGGTCTTTGATTCTAAGTCTTCCTCTAGGTCTGTTCCCTTCGATCTTACCAGTTGTCACCAAGTTCTCCAATTCATTTTTTCTCATAACATACCCAAAACATTTTGACTGTCTGCGTCTAATATCTCTAATTAGTTTACGATCTTCATTTGTTTCTTGAAGGACCTGTTCATTGGTCTTTCTGGCTGTCCATGGTATTTTTTGCATTTTCCTCAGAAACCACATTTCTACACCCATCAGATGTTTTTCAGCTTGACTGCTCATTGTCCAAGCTTCACATCCATATAAAAGTACAGATTCTATGTAGCACCTCAACACTCTTTTTCTCGTTTCAATTGACATCTTTTTATTGGTCAGTATGTTTTTCATCTTGCTAAAGGCTACCTTAGACATGGCGATTCTTGTTCTAATATCTTCAAGGCATCTCCCATCAGATGTTATTACTGTTCCGAGATAATTGTACCTATTCACTTGTTGAAGAATATTCCCATTTACTTGTATACTACATTGTGGTATTTGGTTCTTCCTAGTGACGACCATAATCTGTGTCTTTTTACAATTTAATTCTAACCCTCGTTGTTCATTGTGTGCAACAACTGCATCTACTAAATGTTGCAGATCCTGTTCATTGTCTGCAATCAATACTGTATCGTCTGCATATCTAATGTTATTGATGCATCGTCCCCCAATGTTGATTCCTTCCATATCTTCAATATTTCTTAAAATATTTTCACTGTACAGGGAAAACAGATCTGGAGACATTACACATCCCTGTCTCACACCTCTCTTGATAGGCTGATATTGGCCTACTTCATTATCAACTGTTATGGCAGCTTGTTGTTTCCAATATATATTTTTTACAAGTCTAAGGTCTTTTCCATCAATTTGTAGATCTTCAAGCATCCTTATCATGTCGACCAGCAAGCATCCTTATCATGTCATCTTCATACTGCTCGTAGAAAAACTAAGAAGTATAAACGGACTGACCTATGGTTTTGCCATGCAAGTAGCTTACCAGTCAACAGCATACCACAACAAGCAATGATGTACAGACCAGATGGAAACAGAGGAAGAGGCCGACCACGTAAACGTTGGACGGAAGGAATAGCAGAGTCCATGAGAATATCGATATATGAAGCCCATAATCGGGCACTCTCACGATGTTTATACTTCACCTAAACACCGCAAGGTACAAGAAGAACATGATGAGATGAGATGATGAGACTTAGAACCTGCACTTTTGTATAGATATGAAGCCTGGACAATGAGAAGACAAGCTGAAAAACATCTGATGGCTGTGGAAATGTGATTTCTGAAAAAAATGCACAGAACACCATGAACGGACAGAAAACCAATGATCAAGTCCTACATGAAACAAATGAAAATCATAACCTGGTTAGAGAAATTAGACATAGACAGTCACAATGTTCTGGCCACGTTATGAGAAGAAACCAATTGAAGAACTTGGTGACAAATGGTAAGAACAAGGGAAAGGCAGAAAAGTGAATACCTCTATGGCTTGGCCACATGGTATGGTCGAGACAAGAACAACTGAGCCGATTCGCGACTCTGGTGGTCATGTGAGATAGCGAAACATAACCGCCCACCGCTTATCGGCATGGCACATGATTTAATACCGCTGTGTCACTTCACCACCTCCTCCATCTTCCTTCACCCAAAGCTGGGGACCTGCGCAGCGGTTGATACCATTGCTTAACAGCGTAGTAATCCACGGTTGACAACATAGTAATAGCCGGATTAACAATACGGCTCTGGCGTGCAACTAGCCTCGTACAATAGCCACCCGATAGTCTTTCCAATGTTTCTTTTAGAAACAAGCTGCGAAGTAAGAAGATGGGTTCTTTAATCAACAAACCATAACCCAGTATATCCTCATCATCACGCAGCTGCAGCTGATCCTTTCCAAAACGTCGCTGTCATTTCGGCCAGCAAAAGAGTCTCTCGGCCTCTTGCAATTTCTCCCGCCTCATACACCTTCACGCCAAAGGTGGTGCAGATGCATGTGCCTCTCCTCGTGATGGTAGATACGCCCACAGTAGCTTCAGTATCATGTGTCCACCCTCGTTATAGTAGATACGCCCACAGTAGCTACAGTATCATGTGTCCACCCTCGTTATAGTAGATACGCCCACAGTAGCTTCAGTATCATGTGTCCACCCTCGTTATAGTAGATACGCCCACAGTAGCTTCAGTATCATGTGTCCACCCTCGTGATGGTAGATATGCCCACAGTACTTCAGTATCATGTGTCCACCCTCGTTATAGTAGATACGCCCACAGTAGCTACAGTATCATGTGTCCACCCTCGTTATAGTAGATACACCCACAGTAGCTACAGTATCATGTGTCCACCCTCGTTATAGTAGATACGCCCACAGTAGCTTCAGTATCATGTGTCCACCCTCGTGATGGTAGATACGCCCACAGTAGCTTCAGTATCATGTGTCCACCCTCGTGATGGTAGATACGCCCACAGTACTTCAGTATCATGTGTCCACCCTCGTTATAGTAGATACGCCCACAGTAGCTTCAGTATCATGTGTCCACCCTCGTTATAGTAGATACGCCCACAGTGGCTTCAGTATCATGTGTCCACCCTCGTTATAGTAGATACGCCCACAGTAGCTTCAGTATCATGTGTCCACCCTCGTTATAGTAGATACGCCCACAGTAGCTTCAGTATCATGTGTCCACCCTCGTTATAGTAGATACGCCCACAGTAGCTTCAGTATCATGTGTCCACCCTCGTTATAGTAGATACGCCCACAGTAGCTTCAGTATCATGTGTCCACCCTCGTTATAGTAGATACGCCCACAGTAGCTTCAGTATCATGTGTCCACCCTCGTTATAGTAGATACGCCCACAGTAGCTTCAGTATCATGTGTCCACCCTCGTTATAGTAGATACGCCCACAGTAGCTTCAGTATCATGTGTCCACCCTCGTGATGGTAGATACGCCCACAGTACTTCAGTATCATGTGTCCACCCTCGTTATAGTAGATACGCCCACAGTAGCTACAGTATCATGTGTCCACCCTCGTTATAGTAGATATGTCCACAGTAGCTTCAGTATCATGTGTCCACCCTCGTTATAGTAGATACGCCCACAGTAGCTTCAGTATCATGTGTCCACCCTCGTTATAGTAGATACGCCCACAGTAGCTTCAGTATCATGTGTCCACCCTCGTGATGGTAGATACGCCCACAGTACTTCAGTATCATGTGTCCACCCTCGTTATAGTAGATACGCCCACAGTAGCTACAGTATCATGTGTCCACCCTCGTTATAGTAGATATGTCCACAGTAGCTTCAGTATCATGTGTCCACCCTCGTGATGGTAGATATGCCCACAGTAGCTTCAGTATCATGTGTCCACCCTCGTTATAGTAGATACGCCCACAGAAGCTACAGTATCATGTGTCCACCTTCGTTATAGTAGATATGTCCACATTAGCTTCAGTATCATGTGTCCACCCTCGTGATGGTAGATATGCCCACAGTAGCTTCAGTATCATGTGTCCACCCTCGTTATAGTAGATACGCCCACAGTAGCTTCAGTATCATGTGGCCACCCTCGTGATGGTAGATACGCCCCCAGTACTTCAGTATCATGTGTCCACCCTCCTACTGGTATACAAGTACGTCCCCAAGATGGCTGCAGTATCATATGTCAACCCTCGTGCTGGTAACCACGCCCAAGATGGCTGCAGTATCATGTGTCCACCCTCGTGGTTGACCCAGTACCTCTTCCAGGACTATGTAGGGGTGGGAGTTCGGCGGGGGGGGGGGGATTTATAGGGAGGAAATACGAAAAGGGGGGGGGGGGCGAATGACATTCTAAACATATGGTGAAGGGGTGCATGGACCAAAAAAGGTTGAGAACCGCTGGTCTAGTGTGTCCTCTAATCTCTAATTGTTTCTTTTACTTCTATAAACCACTGAATGCTCTACTAGAAGTAAGTCGTTGGCGAGATCCATGTGATGACTGTGAATCTACAATCATGGTCAGGCTCTGAGAACAGCAAGTTAAAATAGGGGTGGCAAAAGAAGAACACTAAGCGGGACGCCAAAGAAGATTAAAAAACCAACACAGAACTGGTGTCGTCGTCAGTCGCTACACCCTGCGGGATTTACTGAGGAGGGGATCCGAGCTTTTATGGACGGAATGGTTCGATGTGCAATGAGGATGATCTGTCGACTAACTAACTAACTAACTAACTAACTAACTAACTAACTAACTATCTTACTAACTAACTAACTAACTAACTAACTAACTTGTATAAACGCTAAGCAGTATATATGTGTTTATTTATGAAATAAAATCTATGAGGAGTACTTCCTGAGTGTTTATAATTTCACGGTATAACTGATTTCTTTCACATTGATACGTACATGCTTCTATAGACATTCGAAAAAAAGAAGGACTAGCTGATGAATGGGCTGACACACCAACCCCTCTACTTACTATGATACATAGACTTGGGTAGGATTTCTCCTTCTTCTTTGTTCTTCTGTCGAAGGTAATACTCACACATAGGTATGCGCTCAAGGGTCAGTAGGTCCGTCTTGACGATTATGCAACGCAAACGTCAGTAGGTCAGTCTTGACGATGTATATGTGTCAGGTTCGCTTCCACTAGACAGATTCCAAATAATGTCAGGGGCTCTATGATATTATTTGATTTAATTGGATTGTATGGCATATATATCATAGGATAGGATACTGATAGAACAGACAGAGGCAGACAAAAAGGCAGACAGGAAGATAGGTAAGTAGGTGGGTAGGTAAGTAAGTAGCTAGATAGACATGCAGACAGAGAGGTAGACAGAGACACATATAGTGAGGCAGACAGACGTACTGACAGACATACATCCTGTCAGATACATGAATAGACAAACGGACAGACAGATATATATACAGACAGATAGACAGACAATTAGAGAGATAGTGAGGCAGACAGACAGAGGGACAGATACATAGAGAGATAGACAAACAGACAAATAGGAGCAAGCATTGTGGGCTGAGAATGCTGACAGAAGACAAGGAAATTATAGTGTGTGAAGTACGCTCCGCGCATTTCCTAATCCACTAAAACAAATTAACGCATTCAACAACCAGAGTGTTGGGCAAACAGCAGACACAAATAAACGCTAGCGTTACCTTCTGTTCGTGAAGCCACTTTGTCACATTTGACGGTAATTTGTGCTCGACAAGGACGAGCGCCGTCTAGTGGCATTATCTCCTTCATTCACTATCTTGGGGCAATCTATATCGCCAGTTAGAAGAATGATGCAGCTCTTCAGATCTTGTTACAAGTTAAGGATGTCCGGCTAATTACTTTTCTGGAAAGTTGTGGGCAGTTCATTAATCCGACTGCATCATTAAGTTGTGTGTTTGTCTTTGCTATGGGGGAGGTGGGGGAGGGAGAGAGAGAGAGAGAGAGAGAGAGAGAGAGAGAGAGAGAGAGAGAGAGAGAGAGAGAGAGAGAGAGAGAGAGAGAGAGAGAGAGAGAGAGAGAGAGAGAGAGAGAGAGAGAGAGAGAGAGAGAGAGAGAGAGAAGGAAAAAGTGGGATTGGATCTCTGTGGCGAAGTGATCAAGCCTCTCACTCTCTCGTTCTAAGATCGTGGGTTTGGATGCAAACTCCGTTATTTGGTACATTGTTTTTTGTTTTTGTTTTTTCGGAAACTCCTGATGGTCGTTCAAGAGCTATGGAATTCGTGCACAGTGCGACGCTTTCAGCAGGCGGCTAGCCGTCTGCGAAGGGAGACTGCGCCATATGTGATAAAACCCGGTGCAATGAAGTCAATAATCTGGTCTTTAACCTCTTTTACGGGGAATTATGGTCAAGCTTTTTGATGCAGTTTTCATATTGGTAAACTTTCGTTCTAAACCTCGAAAGCAAACAGTTTTGCCAATCAGACATAAGAGAACGTGTTTGTCTATCAGAAATACGAGGATGTATTTGTCTATCAGAAAAAGAGTGTTTTTGTCTTTCAGATATACGAGGTTACTTCAGTATGTTTCAGGAACCAACGACTCCTGTTTGGGTAATGGTTTCTGTCCTAGAAATGATAGCTGTACAATATGGTAGTTGACTTGACGAAAG